>KK118884.1:170185-229960 GCA_000611955.2 Stegodyphus mimosarum
TTTTCTTCTTTTAATTCGTTTTATGTCTCCTTCCTTCTTCATATTTCTTACCTTTATACCTACCACTACCTTTTTCATACTGTTACCAACTTTTCTCTTACTATCTATATACAGATATTTATTTGTTTTTAGAGCCATGTTCATCTTTATCCTCGCTCGTTTTCCCGGCCTTAATAAAATAAGAAGTCTGAAGTAGTTTTATTTCTTATGAATGATTGCTAATATGCACATGTATTAACTCCAACTGAAGTAATTTGTATAAATGCTACTACACTTAAAATGAAACTTTCTAGGCAATGTTTGAAATGTATGATATTAAATATCCCTCCAATAATTTTAGATAATGAACTGAGCTGTAAGTAAAGACATCAGATAGGTTTCTCAATATTTGAAGTATTATCATTTTTGAATATTTGATTATGGAAAACCAATATTAAGCATATCTTTAACATAAAACTATTAATCCAATTTTATTTTGAACGCTTCGCATTTGTAGGTGTTTTTCAATGTTGTAGACTCTTTCCATTGAATGAACCTATAAAAAAGTTTTATTTCAAAATCCCGCGAAGATTTCTTTTACCCCAAAGTACTTCACGCCTGCTTTTATCTCGAACGGCTGTTTCTGCGAATTCGTAGCTTTGATGAAGTGCTGGTGATACGCTCGTAATAAAAAGAGTTCGATATAATCGCAATAATAAAAAATAAAAATCATAAAAAGTCTGAAAGCTTTCGGATTCTATATTACTCCCAAAGGGGAGGATTTTTTTTTTACCTTTTGTGTGTTACCTTTATTTATTAAATATCATGTTCTTCGTATTTAAACCATAAAATTCATTTCAACAGCAATACCGCAAAATATTTAAAAGAGCATAGCTTTAGTATTTCCGATACACAATCTCGCGGGCTGGAGATAAATTAGTTTTTTTTTCATACAGTGTTGCCATTTCTCGCTTTGAAATCTTTGAATTTCTATGCTTCTTAATAAAAAACTCATAAATGCTTTACAAAATATGAAATAGATAATAAACCAAATTCCAAATTTGGATTTCCAGATGCCCATATTTGCAGGAGGATTACGTTATTCAAAATTCGATGGCTCTAGGTACCGTTGTTTTATCACAGTGTGAGAAACATGCATACATTTATGCAGATTCTTCATTATTTAATCTCTTTAAATATAATACAGGGCTCTAATATTTGGTGACAACAATTTAACAAATGATTCGCTGTTTATAGCGAATCAAAGCAAAATGCCAAAACGAAATTAATAGCCCTTCTGGGTTAACACCCTTTGGTTTAATAATAATCATTAATTATAATAATAAATTACAATCATAAAAGGAAAGTGAATTGTGAGTGTTATTTAATCATTTAATTTCTTATTAATTTTTAAAACGTGTTCAGTCCTTTGAAACATGTACAATTGCTTATGCCTTTGATGAGTCCTGTTCAATCGTAGAATTTAATCACACCAAATGTTCACGAAATTCACAAGGATTTAATGTACTGCATGAATTACTTCTGTTAACAGAAATTATAGACACGTGAGAATTTTACGTACTATACTCGGATGGACACGCTTGCCATCCACATCTTAATATGCTCACCTTGCTCGTTTTTCCTCTCTCCTGATTTCAAAAAATACCTATTGACTCTACAGTGGCGCTCAAACTAAAAAAGGTGGTGGATGATGATTCTTCACCGCCAGGATTTGGCGACCGGGTCCCAAATCCCCAGTGGCCTCTTAAAAGGTGGAGTATATAAGGTATTTCTCCCGCTTTTTTAGCATGCCTTCATGGTGTAGTGGTCATCACGCTCGGCGCGCATTCGAGAGGTCCAAGGTTCGAGACCCGGCGAGGGCATTGCTCATTTTTCATCTCTCCTGCTTTCAAAAGGTACCAAATGTCTCCACAAGGTATTATATTTCCTTCATTTGCATTTATAACACTATCTATAACTGAAATACTTGTGACGTCTTTAGGCATGGAATAACCCTTTTTATAAGGCTTTTTAATGCCGTTCTTTTGAAGCGACTGTAATTTTTGCACATTTTACTACATACCCTTGTAACGTCAAAACGCTGGTTCTGTTATAATAATGACACTCTCTAAATAGTTGCGGTAGAATGTTTGAAAATAACAACGTTTTCTACAATCTATTCCACGCGCAGACTTTATTTTTTAGTCCCAAATTCTTTCCTGTACATATTAAAATCGTCAAAACCTGCTGGTGAGGAATGGCACGCTAAAGCTTCTGCGAAAATTTTCTAATCGAATAACAAGACAGAAATTCTCATTTCTGCAAAATTCACAATATATTTTAGGCTACTCGAAGTTTCAGACCTTTATTATAGTAATGAACCTGCTTTGGGTCCAGAAATTGAAATCTACTGGATACGTGACCGTTTCTGTTAAGCGTGATTTTAATACTAACCCATTCTCATAACAAACTGTTGATGAAAGTGTGTAATGCCAAAGCAAGATCATTATGTCAAAGTCATAACAAACTGACTTCACCTGTTCTGGCGTAATTAATTTCCTACCTTTACAACAACTAATGGAATTTAAAATTACCAATATATATGCTCCTAGCAGCTACGGGTTTTAATCATTTGCATTCGCCTGTGCACAGTGTTTAGAAAATATTATACGCGTGGATATTTCTTGCATGGTTGGTTATAAACCGATATTTCCGGTTTATGCAAAGAATCTATATTATAACAGGCAAGCATATAATGCCAGTCTTGGTCTCAAGATACATTTAAGAAAAATTATATGAAATTTAAGTTTTATTATGACTTTTTTTCCTGCGAAGAAGGAGTAATTAATGAAATTGTTAATCACATTATTGAATGATTTTCGGCAAAATGAATCCGATCCTTGAAAATTGCTCAAATTACATGACTTCACCCACTTTCACTCTACAAAAGTACTTTGATTTTAGAGGTTGTCTAAAACTGAACTGCGTTAAATTCAGGATTTTTAATTTTATTATTTCTACCAGATGCAGTTTGAAATCATAGCTTCTATTTTCTTTTTTCCTCAATGGAAAAATTTTCTTTTAGGAATCTTCATTCGAAAATTTGCCGCATATAGCTCTTTTGTAAAAGAATTTTACATAAATTTCGAACGAAATGGTTAATTAAGGGATTTTTAGGTAATTTTGATTGCCTGAAATTATTTTTTTCTTTGATTATTTACGTTATGGAAAATATTTTCTTATTGGCAGCTCAGTTGACAGCATTTGAACAAAAATTGAAGTATCCGCTCACAGAAAGCTCACAGAATTGATGATAACTTGTTTAATTCTTTTTCCTCTGATTAATTGTTTTCTTTCACTTCCAGAACTATAAAGGTGTTAGAAGTTATGGAACTTTCATAGAAAAAGTACTCGTACACGACTTCTGAGTATGACAGAGCACAATCAGGAGTTACCACTTCAGATAACTAAGAATGTTGAACACAAGGCAGTACAAAAAGCCTCAAATGCATCAGCTCAAAAGTGGTTACTTGCGCACGGGTTCGTAATGGATTGAGTGCACAGAGAACAGATGATAGCGTAATAATATTTAATTTTAAAAAAATTACATTTTTGAAACTCTTTACACAAAAGTATTCGCACAGCTCTTCTCAGTGTGAATGAACTTAATAAATGGTAGCCATTTCAAACTATGTATTAAGAGCGTTGAATACCAGCCTCAAATGCGTAAGCTCTTACAGTGATCTCTCAATACTCTAAACTAAACTCTGAATCCCACAAATGGATCTCACGCTTTAATGAGTGTATCACATTGCTTTTAACTCTCTGAGTGTGTCAGTCAAGAATTCATTAAATTCGCACAAAATATGAACATTGCAGTGAGAACGCTCAGGTGGAGGACTACGTGTATTCAAAACTTGGCGGCTGTATGTGCTGCTGTTTTTCTACAGTGCGACGAATATACAGGGCGTTCTAAAAAGCTTTGCCAACATCTGCACTTCTAGCGTCCGTTTCGGTAAACCGATTGAGATAAGATTGCAAATGTAGTTATTCGGAGATACGCACTCGAAAGTCTGTGAATGGCAACACAGGGGCGTTCATTGTTACGGTTATAGTTACAGAAACTCGAAAATATCGAATGGCAACGCCAACTTTTTTCCAGTCGCAAAATGTTCAGCGCATAAGGAAACAGTAAATAGCGTTGGAACGGTGCCGATATGTCCAAAAAAAAAAGACGTGTTATGCATACACAAAAAAGAGTTCTGAAAACCGGCCAACAAAACACGATCTGGGTGCACGCAGAAAATTTGCATATAACAGAGACAAGATCAGTCACAGAACACAGAACCAATCACAGAACGCCGATCGCCAGATATTCAGAGTAAGAAACCTATAGAATGCCAGGTGGGTACGCGAAGTCGTCATTCGGGATCTTGCACATGGCGACGAAATTACTCTTCTTGGGAAAGTTCGTGGGGAACTGATAAAACTGTATTATCCAAACGGAATGAACGCTCCTACCGAAATTACGTAGCCGGAGTGCACGCATTGGCATCGTTTGGATGCAACGTGGTGCACCACCACATATAGCGAGGTTTCTTAAAGGGTCCTGGAACAGCATTTTGGTGATCGCCTGATCTCACACGATTATCCTTTCCTGTGGCCTCCGCGATCCCCCGATCTGAGGCCTATAGATTTCTGGTTTTGGAAATCTCCAAAACCAGAAATCCAGAGTTTACCTGTACAATCCACAAACTTTGTCGGATTTAAAGAATTCTATACCGCGTGAGATTGCAAACATCCCTCATGCCATATTACATTCAGCGGTATTGTCCATCGTCTCCTGATGCAATGCATACTTGCCTGTGATGGCACCCATGTGGAAAATGTTTGATCTAAATAAAGATAATCTTTTGTCCGATATGTGTTGTCATCAGTGATCGGTGTGTTGTCTCTGTCACATGCAAATGTTTCAAAGTATAGAGTCTTTCTAGTACACACTGTACTACAAAGACTTGTATTAGATTACAACTGGTAGTCAGATGCAAAATCGCATTTTACACATTGTAAACAGATGACCATATCTTATAACTTCTTATTCATATTATGCATTATAAATTATACAGTACATTTTTTGAACACTTAATGTGCAAGATAAAAATATAATGCAGAGAGACACATGGATAAGATATTTCTCTATATACGCTCTATTAATATCTTGCTGCCAATTAATTTCATATAAAAAACATATGTTGCACATTGCAAAAATTACTTAATCTATCATTTTGCAGTTAGCATAGCACGGAACTATATATGAAACAGAGAACAGTATTGCAAACACAAAATTTACAAATATAGAATCGTTAAGTTTTAGAAATTATAAAACCGAAATTCTTGTAGTGTGCTGTATGGTGTAAGATTTTTCATATGCTTTGTTTAAATAGCTATTTACAAATTGCTTTTTACTTGTTACTTAAATTATACCAAATTCCACAAATTGCTAAACTAAAGCAATATTATGATCAGGTATGAACTATTGTTTAGTGCGTTACAAGTGGAACTAAACTACCTAATATAGTAATTTAATATTTTTACTTCCCTGTACGAAATAAAGGAAGTATTGAAATCACGAAAAATTCCGGGTATCATATTTTAACGAAAATATCTGTTTTAATCGCTATCGAATGCAATTTAACTATGTTTTTGCCTGACATCTGTACGTAAGCACAGACTAAAGGACTCTATTTCCCCAAACGAATTACAAAACTGATTTAAAATGGATTCTGAAGAGATTTGTTTCATGGCGTCTGTACGTACGTACGTATGTATACATGCTTCTCGCATAACTCAAAAACGAGTAGCCTCTGAACGTTTACAGCCTCTGAACGTTAAAACGAGTAGCCTCTGAACGTACCTCTGAACGTTTGTATATAGGACTGCTATAACATGTAGATGTGCATCTCCCTTTTTGGTTGCAATTGGCCGCACCAAAAGTATATATATATATAGATAGATAGATAGAGATATACGTACTCTGCTCGTTAGCTCAGTGAGCTCAGTTTTTCTATTCTGTTGGTAAATTGCGCATTTTTTTCGTTAAAAATGATTGAATTATGTTGTTCTTATCTTCCGGTTAAGGTTTTTATGTCTTTAGTGAATCTGCATGCAATATTTGTAGAATTACCAAGAATTTAAAAGTTGTTTAAGTGCGGCTAAGCCTAATTATTTTTATCACAAGAGCCATATTTGTTTACATTTGAAACTTAGCAGAATAGTGGATTCGTTACCAATCTAGAGAAACTAAGCTTCGCAGCAACAAAGATAACGCCCTCTTTTATTATTGCGAATTAAATCATGCTTGATCCGTTCAGGAATTTATTCGTGTTTAATTTTTAATATAGATATTTCAAGGTTTTATGTACTTTTCCTTGTCGTAAATTGAGATCTGGATTAATTGAACGAGAAATACTGAATCGTACGTGAAAATATGTTTCTATTTTTTTCTTTTTAGTTTGTTTAATTTCTTTTATACATTATTTAAGATTTATTATTGTATTTCAATAAAACTCCTGGCAAAGATTAGATAATTCTTCCGATAATATAATTTTTATGCATTCTGAGTTATAAAATGAATGAGATGTAACGCTGTTAAGTAGACCTACCACCAGATTGTCGTTATAGTAAATAAATATAGTTAATTTTAAAGAGTGCCTTTACTCTAATGTGGGTTATGCGCTATCGACGAAGTAGATTTACTTCAAGCCAATAAGTTTAAATGACATGCAAGAAAGAATGCGTGTAATTTAATAATCCGTGTAAGGAATCATGTGGTGTACACATCAGATTTTTTTATTTAACTGCGTGCGAGACTCAAAAGGAGCAGATAAAAAGCTGACCGCAAATTCATTATAAGAGTCAACTTTTCTCTTATAACGAATTTCTATTTTCTATAAAACAATCAAACACTGCTAAGCGTGTAAGCTTTTTGTCTCATATTTAGTTCTCAAGAGAATTAAATTTCTTTCTAAATTTAATTCCCTCCGCTTCCTTTAAAATGCAATAAGCTAAAAAAATCACAAAAATAAAAAGACTCTACGTAAGGATTTATCCTCATTTAAATAATTTGAGGCATCAAACTAAATGCAAATTCAACCCCTAGGTCAAAATTACTAATTATTTATTACTGTTCCACGAACCAGTAAACTTCTGGTCTGCAGCTTCCCAGCCTTAGGGCATGTAGTTTTGTTTTTAAACTTTATGATTGGGAATGGGATTTTTCAATCCAAAAAATCTTGTCATAATTCTTAATATGTCTCGTTCTGTGTTCTTGCCTAAGGATGAAAAGTCTGCAATCATGAATATGAAATAAAGTAATCCCATTGTTTTCTTTCCTTCATTTTTTTAATTTTTTATATACTTTTCCTTCTGTATTAATAGACATTAGAGACAGCATATTTCATTATCAGGGGCACTGCAAATGGTTTCAGAAATAAATTTTCGTTTTTTTCCTTCATTCAAAAATCCAAAGTTTAGTAATATTCTGAAGGAAATTAAATTAATGTTTACTTAATAAAGCTTCGAGAAACTACAGGAGAAAACCCAGAGTTTTAGATCATTTTCAAAGCAAATGTTTAAGCATGACATTATGGCAAAGCACGCCGTAGGGATCTGTTTAAGGTATGGAATGCCTCAATGGTTGGTTTTCTGGAGAAAACTGGTTTGTTTTCATGTTACAGCTAGAGAAAATCATGAAAATCACTTACAACCAGCTCTTCAATCATCGGGTATGGAATTCATTACAAATTACCAGGGTTTCGCGGCATTTACCATAAGACAACCGATGAGCTTTACCTAGTCTTTAAATTTAGAATCTAAAGAAGATGCCTACAATTTAGGATTTTGCTGTTGCTTAGGATGGGTGAATTCATTAATCGATTGCAGCCTGTAATTCAAATTGTCTTAAATAATCGCTATTAAATCGTTTATTCAGTCTGACGATGGATGATTTGTCTCGAATCACATTGATATTATAAGTTGAATTTCAAATAAGCATTTTGCTTTTTTTCTAACATATAGTATGAAATGAGTATGATGCTAACAGCAAGAAGAGTGGGAAAATGAGATTTTCTAAAAACGCAAAACAAGTTGAGGATAAGTCCCTGCTTCAGTGCGAAAGAAATCATTCCGTCCTAAAAACTTAATCTCTGCTTTAGACTTTAAATATAGACCTACTTATCTCTCTGACAGGCTGCTCAGTAACATAGAATATCCACATTACACCAGAGGAGGGAGCTTCCAAACCTGCAGCTACCAGACCACCTTACACGGTTTATTAATGCCCCAACCTCTAGTGGCCATCTGAAAGGGCGCCACTCCCTTCAGTCAACCCAGGGAGATTCACATGTCAGACATCGTCCGACCCTAAATGTTGCCCCGAACAACCAACGATATCTAACCATGTAACGTCCCCACATCTAAGGGGCAGACAAGACAGTACTAGTACGGTTCCTGCCAAGACTGAACCTACTACCCAATAAACTATGGCTCTAGTCCTGTGAAGACTGATTATTTACCTTAGAGGTCGAGGCTGTCTAAACATTGGTCCGTCCAGTTCGCTGGACAGAACCTCAGGTCTCCTCCCGTAAAATGGTCAGTTCCGGAAATTCCAATACAGTCGAACCCCAGGGATGGTGTCCGACATAATTAGCCCAGGCGAACCTGATTACCAGGGGGAGGCCACGACGAGGCCTATGTCGGACTGTGACAGGAGAGGCTATAAGGTAGCGTCACTGTCTCGGCAGTTGCACCCGCTCTCAGAAGGCCCAGCCCGAACCCCGGATATCCTCCCATAAAATGGTCAGTTTCAGAGATCCAATACTTTCCAAGGAAATACAACTACCCCCCGCCGTAGAATATCCACAAACGAGCGATTGAAAAGCCACCTTTGAGTATCAGAATCTGGTTCCACTTACCCCTTTCAGCATAAGGATCCTGAAGATGGCATGTGGCTCTCTACATTCGATATTTAACTCTCTGAGTAGCATGACCGCCTTTATCTCGCCATGAGTTTTTTTTTAACCTCTTGGTATACATTGATTTATAATTTAAAATATTTTGTTTTCTTACGTCATTTAATGGTAAAATGCGTAAAGATTATGTAAATAAGGCATGAGTTAAATATATTCCTTTATAATGATTGATACCATCGATCGATTTTGCGACGATAAAAATGCTAGTATTTAAATTACGTACGGGAAAATCTATAAAATCATTCCTATGACCAAGTTCATTCACCTTCGAAAATCGAAATACTCTCGAAGCTATAATATGTTTAGCTTGAGCGCTCAGCTACTGATAAACCCTACGTGTCTATTAGACCTAAGTTAAGTTATAAGGCAGCATTTCGTAACTTTTTTTACTGTATGTGAAACTCTCTTCTGAAATGGACATATTTGTTGAAGGAGACAGAGATGTGTTTTTCAAATGATTCTGTTGAGAATACCAGTTTAAACATAAGAAAACCCCAAAAACTTAACATGATTTCCTCACAGATTAAAAATGTTTTATGTGCTCCCGTTCCTTACAGAATATACGTCCAAAAATAATCGAGTTTGGCCTTTACCTTCTGTAGCCTTCCTCTATTAATGGCCCTAACAGCAACACTGATGCTTTCCCTTAATTCTACAAGTACTAATGGTGAAAACACAATCTTTCGAGTTCCTAAGAAGAAGAGGTTAATGAAATTTAGCTCAGGAGAATTGAGAAGCCATGCTGAAAAAATAATAGATCAAGCTGGATTACCACTTAGATGTGTGCCGCGTGACCATGGAGCGCACATAAAATATTTGTAGAAAGTGGAAGTGATCTTGATGAGTTTCCGTTGTTTTTCGTGCATCAGTTATTACAATATGCATAGTATTTAAAAAACACAGCATTATGGTATCAAGTGAATCATTTATAGTAGATTTGTATAACAAAGAAAAAACAACAACTTAAGTTTCCTCTGTGTACACCAGTGATTAGAGGTAATGTCCTAAATGTCCTCTTCGGATCTGAGCGAAACTAACGTTAAATTTAATTCAGATAAAAATAATTAAGCTTAGATTGAAGCGAACCAAGTTATCTTCTGCAAGACTATTATCATAAGAAGGTACGCTATAACGCATAAATATATTTCATGTGAGTATTTATGATCCCTCTATCTTTTAAATATATCCTTCAGAAGACAAAGGTGCTTAAAAAATTTAAATAAAGTAGCATGAAATCATTTTATACTATAAATGGAAAGCACAGAAGTGTGAATTATTTTGACTTATTAGAGATTAAATTTAAATCAAATACACTTTAAGACTAAGTTCGGATGTAACTATTTGTTTAATTATTAGCATTATTAGTCGCTTTTGTCAAATATCATAATGCACTATACAAATATTTGTAGAAAATTATAAGAAAAAATTATAAAAAGTTAAAATAACAGAAGGGAGTATATAAAAATAACTGAAAATTTTAGGTGATAATTACCTATAGTTTAATTCTTAATAGTAGTTTTGGTAAATAAATGAAAGCGAAATCGGAGGTATAGCTTCATTTCTTTGGACTTTAATCTAATATTGCTCAGACTACTGACAAACAAATTCGGCAAATTTTATTTATTGCATTATATAATTCAAATAATTACTTTAATTTAAATATTTTAGAATATTTCCGTTACTTTGACGTACGTTCAACAACTTGCTTGGCTATCCGCACGGTATTATAAATGTATACATAAATATGCATCATAGTTTATCCGAAAAGAAGCAAAAAATAGTATTTTAACTTTAATTAGGGTTTACTTCCTGAGAAACATTAACATGTAAAAAAAAAATTTACGCCATAAATAGAAATCTTTACTTTAAAACATTTCGAAAGGTAAGTACTTTCCCTTATGCCGACTAAAATTATTTCCCTGTTGTTATTTGTTCATCGTCTGAATGAAATAGCAATATACTGGTCTCAAAATGTATTCAGAGTAGTGCTGCCATCTAGTGTTGCGATTTGTTGCAAATCAAATGCCTAGATTTTATTAGTTCGAATTTCATTTGTTATTTCTTAATGAAATTAATTCATAAAGCTTATCATCATACTATTTGAAGAAAACTAGGCTTTGACCATACATTGCTCCTTATTGTATTCAGCTGAATAAAATAGCCTAATTTTTATTAATTTCTTATGGAAATATAAATTACTGTTCTGCTTTAGATTAGCTTAAGAGATACTTTTAAACTATATCTTTTTAGAAACTGGAATTGTTAACTTGTGTATTAATTACATAAATGCACGTGATATGTTATTTACCAGGAAGTTTAATGACGCTGAAGACCTACAGATGGCAGCACCACGCG
This sequence comes from Stegodyphus mimosarum, assembly GCA_000611955.2. Classification (NCBI taxonomy): domain Eukaryota; kingdom Metazoa; phylum Arthropoda; class Arachnida; order Araneae; family Eresidae; genus Stegodyphus; species Stegodyphus mimosarum. Next base: position 181,549 of record KK118884.1, read on the forward strand.
TTCTTTCGGCTGAGCAGATATTGATTTGTCACTATTTGTATTGACCATTATTTTGTTAAAAAAAGAAAGAAGAAAAGCGGAAAAAGTGAAAAACAAAATAAAATAAGGAAGTAATGAATTCCATTAATCTTTTTTCCATTATCTCGTAAATTACGGAATATCGTTATTGTAAGCTTTCTCATATTCTGTATTAGAAATTTTCTAATCGATAATTTGACAACTCAGTATTCAGTCTATACTTTTATACATATAAAAAAAAAGATTTATAATACTTTGAAAAAATTAAAATAATCATTTCTGCCATCGTTTATTACATATATCAGAGATTATAATTTTTTATTACTCATTACAAATCTTATCAAACATACATCGTACTTAAAGAAAGAAAAAAGGACATACATTAATTTAATGTTTTTAACAAAAATTAAGTATTGCAAATTTTTTATTTTTGTGGCAATAAGAAAAAGAACGCAAAATACGCATACGTAGTTGAAAAAATTTGGTATTTATCTTTTTTATCCCTCCTTAGTCTCTAATATTCTACGTTTAAACTTATGTAAAGATCAGGTTAACAGTTGTGAAATAATCCATATATAAACGTTTATTAAATTGAAACAGAAATGTTCTGTTTAATTAATGTATTCCTAAATCTCACGTCCTATCAAAGTGTGAGTTCTAACAGCTGTTGTTAATTCCTGCCATAAAAAAATTTTAATTTATGTTTGAAATTATAATAGCATATTGTTTATAAATGTATCAATTCATCAATGTATAAAAAAATATACCTGTATACTTTCTTCGTAATATTTATTTACATCATAATATAACCTAGCTACTATGTCAGACATTTGCACATGCTGGGAGCAGTTTAAAATTTTGTGCCTCCGTAATTTCACAACCTGTTTTACTTAGCCAGTATTTAGAAAAATACTGCAGTGTTATAAATACAGTAAAACGTTCGTAAACCATTGGTGACATCACGTAATGTTTTCAAGCGATATCACTGATGCAGAGCTCACCAAGGCCAGGCCCCACATTATTAGCAACAACTCTGATGAATCAGCACTCGCCCTCTTTCAAACCATTTGTGTCTGGAGAGCGGCTTTACGCCTTTAGCCGATTATGAAGCGTGGAGATGGCTTCCTGCTGGCACGTAGTGCGATATCTTGATTCCACCTTACGCCACTTGTTATTCTACATGAGAATACCACAGCCGGTCACTATCCGAGCATCTTGGTGGATCCCGTTTATCTTTTGAAAAACGATCATTTTTCAAGACAACAGAACTCCAATACACACTGTTAGGTGTGTTTAAGCATGCTTCCAAGAGCACGACAATGAACCAAGATGTCCCAACTGCCCCCCTTTAATTCCCTGACTTGAATTTAATTGAAAGCTTATGGAGTTATCTGGAGACCAAACTTCGTGCTGGAATTTTGCCGTCAATTATACTTTCGGGATTAGAGACTGTTTTGCAAGAGATTTCGCTTCCTGTTTCCTTACAAATAACCTGTTTTTCAGCACTTTTATGCATCTATCCCACGCCGCACACAAATGTGCAATTCAGCTAAACTAGGTCCATCTCCTCATTTGCAACAGTTTTCTTTCCTTTCACGTATTATTTTGTAGCCCATTTTTATCTTTTCGTAAATTCCAAAGTGTTTTTTTTATTATCAGTTATTTCTTTTCCCTTCGCTAGTGAGGTACTAAAAATTATTGGAAACAATTGACAATTTTATTGTATGAATTTCTGTTACTTTGGAAAGTATTTTAAGGAAAAATTTCACATTTTTTTTTCGTTAAGGTTTCGCCATCAACATACCTTTAAGATTCTTATTATAATACTACTCTTAAGGATTACCTAAATTTATGTGTAGTTTATTTATCCCCTGTGAGGGTAGAAAATGATACGGTCTAAAGCTTCATCTGTAAAATTAATAATATAAGATTTCCTCCAGTAAAATAATCTGTAAAATAATTTCCTTTTTATCAGTTAAGCATAAGAGTTACAGAATTAACTAGAGTTACAAAAATAAATGAAAAGGTATTTTTAAAATAAGGTAAAATAACGCTATATCCATATTAGTCTCATCGCTGATTTCAGTAAACACTTTATTCGTATCATTTTATACATAGAATGATTCTATATATTTTTTATTCTTAGCATTCGATCTAGAAAGGAAATAATTCTAGAAACTTCTTAATTTTATTATTTTATCTGAAATAATTCCATAAACCCTTCATTCTAATCATTCTATAATTAAATTTAATCACGCAATAATTTCTTTCCTGCCATTGCTACACATAAATGATTACAGAATTATTTTACTTACAAAATTGTTATAGAAACATATATGGAATAACAAAACAAAATGTTAGTGCAGTAAGAAGTAATGACGTAGACCCTTCGTGTGCAATTAAATTACTTACTTTTATTTATTTTTATATTTTATTTATTTTACAAATGAGTAGGAAAATTATCTGGTAAGGAAAAATAGTAATGATAATTATGCAAATGAATCTTCAAGAAAAACGCCTAAGTTGAGGGGAAATATTTTTAAATGATTTAGATTAGACTGTTGATGGAAAGTAGTAAAAATTACTGCATAGTCAAATGTATCATAAACTGGAATGTGTACTGACGACAAGCACACTAAAAATGAAGTATCACGTACTATTAAGCACTCGAGTTTAATACGTATGTTGAAAATGTTCATAACTTAAAACCTCATTCAAACAAGTGAGTTTGTTGTGGATGCCCTGTTAATTTTACTTTCAAATGACACCCCTACTGACTGTAATTTTAAAAATACTCTCCTGCTTTCTAATTTAATTTATTTCCATATTTCACTCTTCTGTTACAATAGGTTAAACTCGGCCTCGAGCAATAGTCATTGAATATCTGATTTTGTATCCATTTTTATTCTTAGCACATTGCCGGAAGGGGTACTTTGGGTTGAAAAATGGCAACCGTTTTCCCTAATAGGTTTTCTAGTAATAAATCAATTGCTGGATTGCTTCTCTTGAACAAAGAAAGATATTTGCAAGAAATATTGAGAAAAATGACCTTCCCTTCCAGCTCGAATGTCGTGTCTGTGCCAGCTAAGATCATGCACAAATTAGATCTTGAATTTCAAGGAGCATTTTTTATTGTTTTATTCTGCATCGTGAATCTTCGCGTAAATTACAGTCACATAATCGTTATTTTTCCCGTAATTATGTCGTCTTTTATAATTTTGATCCCAATTCATTACGCTTAATAATCAGGAAATACTTACGCTTTCTTTCGATATTTCTTTCCAAAAGCAGCTTTTAAGAAAAAATAGTTATAGCATGAATTGTGACAAAGTAACAGATAATATTTTAATTTATTAGCCCAAAGAGCATTAGCCCAAAAGGGCTATTAATTTTGTTCTGGCATTTCGCGTTGATTCACTATAAAGGGCGAATCACTTTTTAAATTGTTGCCACCAAATATTATAATATACCACCAAATACCTTTAAATGTAATACCACCTGCATTATATTTAAAGTAATTAAATAATGAAGAATCTGCATAAATGTATGTATATTTCTCGCACTGGGATAAAACAACGGTACCTAGAACCATCCAATTTTGAATAACGTACGTCTCCACTCGAATATGGGCATCAGGAAGCCCAAATCTAAAGATTTGCTCTTTTAAATACTTTGTGATAATTCTGCTGGTGAATTAAATTTTGTGGTTCAAGTGCGAAGAACATGATATTTATTAAATAAAAGTCACACACAAAATGTGTGAAAAAACCCTTTGGGTGTAATATAAAATCTGAAAGCTTTTCTTTTTATTTCTTAATCCAAAGGGACAATTTGCCCATAAAGAGTATTAATTTCATTTTGGCATTTTGCGTTGATTCGTTACAAGCTTTGTTTCACTTTTCAAATTGTTGTTATCAAATATTATCGCGTGTATTACATTTAAAGAGATTAAATAATGAAGAATCTGAATAAATGTATGTATGTTTCTCGCACTGGGATAAAATAAGGGTACCTAGAGCCATCCAATTTTGAATAACGTAATACTCCTGCGAATATGGGCATCCCAAATATGGGAATACGGGAAGCCCAAATTTGAAATTTGGAATTTGTTTTACTATCGATTTTATGCTTTGTAACACTTTACGAATTTTTTATTAACAAACTTAAGGATTTCAAAGCGAGCCAAAATTAATGTCAAAATTAAATGTCAAAATTGTACAGAAAAAACATTTTTATCTCCAGCGCGCGAGACTGTGGATCGGAAATTCTAAAGATATGCTCATTTTAAAATTGTTTTACGATATTGATCTCGAACTGAATATTATGGTTTAATTACGAAGAACATGATATTTTATGAATAAAGGTAACACACAAGATGTTAAAAACTCCCCATTGGACGTAATAAAAAATCTGAAACCTTTCAGGATTTTTTATTTATTTATTTTTTAATTTAATTTTATTTTTATTTTGTGTTATTTTTAATCGCTTACGATAAAAAGTTTTGCTTTAATTTATTTCTAAAATAACTTTAATTTTCAGAGAACTTTAATATAACTATTTAACTTATAAATTCTTTCTACATACATTTTACTTTATATCTTTAATTCGTAAAAAGGAAAAATTTAAAAGAGAGAAGACTGCTGCCTTTGAACGTACAAAACACATTATTCCATTTAATCAACGTTGCAGCAAAGTTTGTGAATCACATTTTTTCAAAGCAACGTAGTATCCTGGTCATATTGCGTGTTTCTAAAGGAAAGAAACGTTCCTCCATAGTGAATATTAATGCATTATAAAAACATTTTGTAGAAAATCTAGATAATACTTTTTATGTCTTGGTCCAAAGGTTTTTATGGGAACCCCAAAGGGCGGGCCTAACATTACTATGAGAACAGTATGTGTTCTTAATTCTAACTTTAAAATATCTCTGCTATTCTATATTTTATATAAACATCCTTAACTGTTCGAACACATTTTAAAGTTTAGGTAAATTTAGGTAAACAATTTTAGAAAGTATTATTCAATATATTTTAGGATACGGCCTGGCCACTTGGGGGCTTTAAAAAGGGCGAAAGATCAGTTTTATAACGTCTGAAAATTTCAAAATGGTATAAAAGATAGATTGTCTAATATAACAAACTAAATATATGAATCATGTAAAGCATTACTTGACTAATATATTAGTTATATATTATTCTAATATATTTCTAATTTATTTAGATTTTGTAGATAGAATTAAATGATTTTTGAAAAATGGCCAATCACTAATTTGCTTTAAAGATTCGCATAATAAACTTTATTCAGAAGATTATGTTCCGATCTGTTCAATAATGCAAAGATCCAAATACTGCTTTGATTATTATTATTATTTTTTTTTTGATAAATGAAAATTCGTCTAAAAAATCCATAAATTAACATTAAATTAAGATCATTATCTAACGCTGAATTGCCTTCGTAAATATGCAAAATTTCTAGGTAATCGGTTCCTTAAAAAGTAGACTGAATAAGGATTTGAAACTTTCAGCAAAACAAACCCGCAGAGAATTCAACCTGTATAAAAATACTCGAAAAACGGAGGCGAGTATTTTGTTTACACAAGTGCGTCTTGCCACGAAACATGTCCTGTATTCTTTTCAATGCATACTTGACATCACAAGCTGCGCCCAAAGTAAATTTTAGACACTTCACTGCAAACAGAATCCGTATTCTTCTTGTCTTGTTCTCTACCTCACTTTAAAACCTTGGAGATGTCAACAGGGAATGCCCCAATGGAAGTTGATAGCCCGATTCAGTCCCTTCCTTACTCGGCTGTGATAGTTTTATTCCCAGTTGAGTCCGAATCAGAAATATCTCTTTACTTTCTTTCTTCTTAACTCCTCCTTCGTTTTCCACACTTTTCTATAAACGCACTGAAGAATCATCTTACTTTTCTTTAACCCGCATTTCTATTTATCAACGCAATCCGGTGATTAGTATTGATTTATACCGTGATCTTCGCGTTTCATCTTTCTTAAGAGCAAAATTTTAATAGTTTTAACAAACCATGTTCATTGTAAAGCTCATCTAAGTTTTTCAAATGTGGCATTTTAATTTACAATTTAAGTTACTTTTTCAAGTTGCAGTTCGGCTTTCTAACATGAAGAGGTTCGTAATAACTGTACTAAACGGTAAACATTTTCACGTGAAAAATGAAGAAGATAAAGGAAGACCATTTTAAAGCCCTAAGCTACAAAAAATAGTATTTGCGATTAAAGTTTTCGAATTATTCTAACAGGTTACCATACTGTGGCATCCAGGCCCACCAGCGTCCGAGCGGCGAGGTCGCTGAACATCGGTAGTTCAGTCTGAGGCTCGAATCCCGCGAACGGGGATGGCCGCACAGGCATTTTCGTGGTTTTTCCCATATCTAACGTGTATATAAGCTAGTTTCCCTTCTTTTACGCAGATAACCTTCGAGGCTTTTCCGCAGTTACATACAACAAACCAAACCAAAGCCTGTGGCATTTAATGGAAACGTTTAAAGTGCGATTGAAAATTTAAATTATAAAAAATTATTTAAAATACATCTCTGAAGCCTTTATATTCAATGAAGCAGACAATGTGAGCTCTTATACATAGTCATAATTTGCCGCCAAGACAGCATAGTGGTTAGAGGAGTCTAGGGCGATACCGAAGGGTCCGGTTAGAATCCCAGAAAAGGTAGGGATGTTTGTAACTGTATAATGGCCGTGCAGCATGGGGGCAGTCTCAATATGCGTAGAGCCGAAAATTCTCTCCAAAAGCTGGTGGTAGGTGAAGAGGGGCGGGAGACCCTTGCACCCATCCCACCGGCATGCTCCCAAAATTGGGCCGGAACTAAGCGAAGTCGGACTGTCACTTATATGATTCTCAAAATTGTTGCCAATGACAGGCGCAATCTTGCACTCCTTGCCACGATGAATTTCGTGAGTATTACTGTCAGGCAAATGAGATTAAGTCACAACAACACATAGTAAAGAAAAAAAAACTGAAAACTTTCAGATTTTACATTACGCCCAAAGAGGCGATTTTCTAACGTTTTTGTGGATTACTTTTATTTATTAAATATCATGTTCTTCGCACTTAAACCATAAAATTCAGTTCAACAGCAGTATAGCAAAATAATTTTAAAATGAGCATAGCTTATAATTTCCGATATACGGACTCGCGAGCTGGAAAGAATTTTTTCCCCGTACAATGTTGCCATTCCTCCCTTTGAAATCGTTGAGTTACTTAATCAAAAATTCGTGAAAGTTTTACAAAATATGAAACCGATAACAAAACAAATTCCAAATTTGGGTTTCCAGATGCCCACATTCTGGTGGAAACGTACGTTATTCATAATTGGATGGCTTTAGGTACCGTTGTTTTATCGTAATGCGAGAAACATATGTATATTTATGCAGATTCTTCATTGTTTAATTGCTTTAAATATAATACAGGGCTCTAATATTTGGTGGCAAAAATTCGAAAAGTGAACCGACATTTATAGTGAACCAACGCAAAATGCCAAAACGAAATTAATTGTCCTTCAGGGTAAATTGCCCCTTTGGACTAATAATTTAATGAGATAAACCTCATTTTAAATTTGTTGTTCGAAACATTGCTTCAAACGACTTCTTTTACATGCGCGGCAATCACAAAAGTCTTTATGTGGCTCTTTTCTCAAACTTTGATGATAGACATATACCTCCAATTACAAAAATGTTTTAAATTATACAAATATTCATGTTTTCTCTTTTATAAATTTAAAGAAATTAGTTTTGTAAAAATTTATGAAACCTAAATTTTTATCAGTTCTGGTATTAATATTTAAGGAAATATTACCCTCGTTATAAAACTAAGACACTAAACCTTTGACACCCGTACTACATAATTTTACCAATATGTTTAATGCCAAAATTTGTTTTTTGACGTCATCTTCAATTTGCATTTTCGGGTCGCCTCATAATTCATTAGATTAACTCGAAGTTGATTTTTTTCTCATTTAAATGCCATTTAATAATATTTTTTGTGGTTTGCTCGTATCTTTAATTTATAATTTTACTACTTGGTATGCCAGGAGAATTTTCACTCTACTCATTTATAAGTTTGCAAAGTCTAAAAATACGTTATTAATGTTTCCATGAAATTTTATTCCTTTAAAATTATAATCTGGTAATCCTACAAAAAATCATTAAATTACAAATCGTTTTTCACGTTTAAATACTGAAATAATATTACGAGTTGGAGGTGTGCCAATACTAAATTATGCCAATGTTTTCCTGGACATGAATTCTAAAAAATACTGTGAATAAGATCTCAGTTTTGAAAGGATTTACACTGATCAATATTTTTCACAATAATCTTCATAGATATGTCTGTCACGTAAGCTCACAACACCTAAAACGTTTCCTAAGCTGATATTTTACTTTTAGTTATGAACAAATGCAAACGTTTCTCTCTTCAGCTTCTGTCCGACTCTGGAATATGATATCGGAATTCAATATGAAATATCTCAGTCAGGTTTTCTCATAGATCCGTCAGTTCTTTTGCTTTATTTGATAACGAATGCAAAATTATCCTAAACTTAAATAAAAATATACAGACAAGAGAAACGAATCAAAAATGTAGACTTCATATAAAACTTATTTCTTTAAATTTAAAAATAGCAAATCATGAATCTCTGCGGTTTTTAAATCACTTTTGCAACATATATTTAAGACCAACGATTGTAAAAATAAAGGCAGGATGTTGTAAAGTATACATTTAGTTTCACTAACCAATTAGTTTATGTTAATTAACTTTTCTGTTTTTCTCGCTTTCCATTTTTCTGCTAGAATGCTAATTTATAATTCGCGCGAGTTCAGATGAAGTAGAAAGAGATACTATTTGAAGGAAGGTTTTAGCTGGTAGAATCAGAGCAAGTTCTGCCTCTGAAGGCTACGTTTGCTACTTGATTCTCTTCAGAGCAGTTTATCTGCGGCTTTGCATTATTCTCCACATTTTCTTGTAACGCCAATATTAGATCTGCATCAACTTGCGCATACTTTGTCTGCGTAATCTCATCAGCTAATTTACGATTAAAGTAGTTTAACTTCAGTTCTCTTACTTTTTAGCGTTACTCCATAAATGCTGGCTGTTTCTGTAAGCACGAGCAGTACTTTAGTTTTTTAAGTTTTCGGCTCTGAAAGTCCTATCTATACATGGTTTAAAAAGTAATGATTAGTAAAAATGTATCTCAGTTATTACCAAACTGCAGCTAATAAATAAAACCATTAGCTTCTCTATGATCTAAAAAATCATCATTTTATTCTCAACTTGCGAGAGTACCCGATGCCAGTTAAGTAAGATTGAGAGTAATACATATAACAACAGAGAGAAAAATACCACTGTAATCCTCCTGTAATGACGATGTAAAAAATACGATTCATAGTCATACATTTTTCAGTCTGATGCGATGTGGAACCCATATAAAACATTTCGATAGAAAAATGAGCTAATTCTATCTCATTATATCAGCAATAATGTCGCGCCGTTTTTAATGATTTTCGTCTTTCTAATCAAATGGTCGTAAAAGCTCAAGTTCCATCCAATATTTCACCTATATTCAATTTTAGTCGATTAAACGTGTCAAAAAAATCATCATAATTGATCAGAAATCAACAACTCGAACAAAGAAACAAACACACAAACAAACATTCTTCTTTATATATATAGATTTTGTAAAACTTACAAATTTTTGATTAACAAACTCTATAACTCTATGATTTAAAAGCGAGCAGTAGAAACACTTTTCGAAATAAAGCCTTTTTATCTCCAAAGAGCGAGGCTGTTGCCACTAGGAAAAATGAGTGCGAAAATTAGGGCTTTCAGAGTTTTTAATTAATGTTGAGGCTGATTAAAGTCGTACGAAGATCGAAATAGTCGAAATGGCTTCCCACGAATTTTTGGAATCCGGAATATTGTATTTAATTTTTGGCAATGCTATTTTTATTTCACTGTAAAACTTAGAAATTTTTTACTATTAACAAACTGTAGGATTGAAAAATGAGGGCGAAAACTATCGTTTTTCCGAGTTTTTAATTAATATCTCTGATTTTAGTTACTTTTTTTCTTTTTGGAAAAAAGTGGACGTTGACTTTTTCCAGGACCCAGAAAAGAATTGTAGAAAGTTTAGTGATAATAGTAGTGCTCAGTTATTAGCGAACAAACAAACAGACTTTTTTATATTTACAGATGAAGAACTTTTCTCTAAATATGCTTCGTCTTTGATGTAAAATTATAAACATGTAATACACTACATCACTTGTTTAAAATACGTTAGTCTAACATACCTAAATCTAATTTGCATTCTAACTCATAGCCACATGCTGAAAGTATTTTATTCTTTTAGCAGACCAATTGTCTATTATGAAGAAAAATAGTTCAGCATTTTCGTTTAAATAAAATAATACATAATTTAATACTGCTGTAGCAGCTTTTTTTTAATAATCAGTTGTCGAAAATAATAACATAACCTTTTTATACGAATATTGCTTCCACAACTTGCAATGTAATTATTAAAAAAAGAATAGCTAATGTCAGAGTTAATTACTTTAATTAATCATTCATTTTACTTGTTTACTGAGAGAGCAAATATTCAAATAACATTTACTGTCTTGATTATTCTAGCATTTGATTTGCATAAAACAACAATCTCTCCCACAACAAATTGCCCGCTTTCCAGAATCTAATTTAATATTAAAATTAAGCTAACAAAACACCATTCAAAATTCAGAATGGGCGTTTGGAGAGAAAAGTAATTTACCGATCTCCAGCCACCACCCCTTTCCTTCTCTCCACCAGCGTAGTTGATCCTTATCTTGTATGTAGCGTCTGCTTTATAATAAGAGTTCACATTCGCTAAATGGGAACAGACGGAGGAAGATTGCTGCTATTTATAGACACCCAATAGTTCTCTTCAACAATGTATCTATTTTCCAAAGAAAGGTCATCCAGACTTTCTGAGGCGGTTTCCTTTTGTAATGTCGCGAAGGGTTGTGATAAGACGGATTTGGGAATTCTTAGGGTGCTATTATTTATAAGATTTAGAAACCTGTTCCTCAGGGCTGGGCAAGGAATGATTTGATATGAGAAAAAATGGCAAGTGATTCGCCGTTTGTTTGGAAATTAGATCTTTCATAAAAATTGCTGCAAAAAAGAAGAATTTTTAAAGATATCGTATGCTAACCAGAATCCAAATAGTAAAAGCTAAGCGATGCTTCGGGCAGACTTCAGACCACTCTTCGTCTCGGAATAAAACAGTCTACATTAAGATATTATCAACACAAAAAGAAATCGATTATAAGGTATTTCTACCGCCTTCTTCGCATGCCTTCGTGGTGTAGTGGTCTGCATGCTCAACGCGTAACCGAGAGGTCCGTGGTTCGATTCCCGGCGAAGGCGTTGCTCATTTTTCATGTCTCCGGCTCCGAAATAACCTAATGTCTTTACACGATGATCCCTGAAAACAAAATCATGATGATCCGTAATGATCGATAATCGGTAAAAAAATGTCATCTATCAAAGCAATACCTGGACGAGTAGCGAAATTTTTTAAGAGACATGTCAAACCATTATCTGACTTGCAAACTGTTCATGAGATTCGAAAGAAAGATTTCCGGAAATCTTCGCTATCGGAAATTGCGCTTTGTAAACGTATATCAAAACCAGTTCTTTGGCGGAAACTTACGCAAATAGAGCTGCAAGCGAAGCATTTCTACAACGTCGAAAAATATCCTGCGTACGCTGACGGAACATACTTTTCAGCGGGACTGTTTCCTCTAGAAACCCTTCCGTTTAAACCAATCCTGGAGAAAATTGGTTTCTCGGGAATGTTTCTTTTACAGATGCGCGTCGCTAGATGTGATTATCGCTTTCTGTTCCAAAGAGGTGTGTTAGTGTGTAAGTTTTTTCTCATTTCGTAAAGGGTGATTTCGTGGTTAAATTGGAAAGTTCGTCCGGGTAGCATCGGAAGGTACGGAGTTCGAATCCCAGCGAAGATATTCCTGGTTTATCACGTTCCCTGATTTCAAAATTCTAAATGGCTCTACAAGTGCCCCCACCCCCAACTAAATAGGCGGTGAACGTAATTCGTCATCACTAGTATTTGGCGGTTGGGTCCCTTTCCTCTCAGTCACTCCCTAAATTTTGAATAACGGAGACGTACGTTATTCAAAATTTAAGGGGGAGAGACTCTAAGGTTTTCTTGCTCCTTGCAATGTGCCTTCGTGTTGTAACTGAAACGCACATTCAGCTACCTATTGGAAGGTCCAGAGTTCCTGTCCCAGCGAATGCTTCATATTTTCTCGTCTTCTGCTTCGACAAGCCTAAATATCTAAGTGTTAACCTTAAAAGAGCTTTCATTCAGAAGGTCTTTTTTTTAATTCCACTTTGAAGGGATGCTATTACTTCCATTTCGAATGAAGGTTTATCAAAACTGAGTACTTAATATTTTCGGAAAAAATATATATATAAAAAGAGATTTTAATGTAAAACAAATCTGAAATGTTTCAGATTTTAAATTACGTCCAAAGGGGCGTTTTTTTAACGTTTTATGTGTTACCTTTATTTATTAAATATCATCGCAAAATAATTTTAAAATGAGTCTATCTTTAGAATTTCCGATATACAGTCCCGCGCGAAGGAGTTAATTTTTTTCCTCGTACAGTGTTGCCATTGATCGGTTTTAAATTGTTTGAGTTTGTTCATCAAAAACTCGTTAAAGTTTTACAAAATATGAAATAGATAATAAAACAAATTCCAAATTAGGGCTTCCAGATGAGCATATTCGGGTGGAAACGTACGTTATTCAAAATTGGATGGCTCTAGGTACCGTTGTTTTATCACATTTGGAGAAATATACATACATTTATGCAGATTCTTCATTATTTAATTTCTTTAAATATAATACAGGGCTGCAAGATTTGGTGGCAACAGTTTGAAAAGTGATTCAGACTTTTAATGTTTCCCACGCAAAATCTCAAAACGAAAACAATAGTCCTTCAGGGACAAAGCCCCTTTGGACTAATAAATAAATAATATGTTGTGTACACCACATGACTTCCTTCTACGGAGTATTTAAATTATATAGAGTTTTCCTGCATTTCATATAAACATATTGAATTAGCAGTTAAAGAATTTTAAATTAAATCTACATCGTCGATAACGCATAAACCACAATAGAATAAATGCATTCTTTAAAGTTCACTATATTAATTTACCATAGCCACACTTCGGCGCTTACAGTGTTGCCATTGCTCGCTTTGAAATCGATGAGTTTTTTAATCAAAAACTTTGGTGGCAACAATTCAAAAAGTGATAGGCCGTTTATAGTGAATCAACGCAAAATGCCAAACCGAAATTAGCAGTCCTTCTGGGCAAATTGCCCCTTTGGACTAAAAAAAAAACGAAATGCATATGGATCTCTTTATTTAAAAATGCATATTGAAATAGTATTAGTGGCTAAAGTAATGTAATAATTAAATAAGAATAGGGTTTGATTTCTTTGATTACGAAACGAAGAGTTGTCAGGAAAAAGAAAAGAATGTTCACTCAGAGATTTTTTTCCCTTTCCCTAAACGGAAATTGGCTCGTACCCACTTTACGCACAAGGAAATAACGAAATTACCCCCATGCAGCCGACTGTTCGCCGACATTTGACCCGAGTCCAATTAGCAATGGTCTGTTGTGACCTTAGTTGCATAGCTACTACCAGATCTTAAATAAAAACATATAAACTATTTGATAACGCAACGCTATTTTTCAATTTTCCAAAATTTCAGAGTTTTTAGGAGGAATCATTGACCACACTGAGTAATTATTGTATATTTCAAGTCATCAAGTGAATGAAACTTAGAAAGAAAGCGTAAAATAATAAGTAATTAGATATATACGTAAAATATATTTTCTGCTTTTATTCGTGTATGAAATACATTGCTTAGGTTTTAATAACTAATTATGATTTGCAAGATATTCGCTTTCAAACGGTTCATGTGAATACCGTACACTGATTACAAATTAAATGCGTAATGAAAATAAAGCGCAGTGAAGAATTTGATCAGAACAATAGTGCATTATATATCTGCTTCATATACCACATTGAATGAAACTACTATTACGATAATTTTACAAAACTGTCATTTCTGTATACAAAATGAATCTTAGTTAGCTTTTATGTATATATAGCGTAAGTCGTTAATACGCAGTAACTAATTTAAAATATTTTTAAAAATTTAATGATTTTGCTTTGAAGCAAGCTTGACGAAACATTAAGTACTCGGTTTTGATTGAAAAAAAAGAGAAAGGAAAGAAACTGTTTTCATTATCAATACTAAAAATTTCATGCAACATGAAAAATATTGCAAAGGATTATTTAATTTATAAGTGTCCAATGTTAAAATATCTGTTGCATACACCACATAATTTCCTTGTACGGAATATTAAATTATAGGCATTTTTCTTGCATTTTATTTAAACATATTGCATTGAATTAAATCTACTTCGTCGATAGAGCATAAACCACAATAGAATCAGTGCACTGTTTAACATTCACTATATTTGTGCTAGGTTCACTTTACAGAGTTATATCTTATTCATTTCATAACTCAGTATGCATAAATATTATATTATATGAAGAATTATCTAATCGTTGCCACCTGTTCTATTCCAATACGATAATAAATCTAAAATGATATATAAAAGAAATTAGGCGAAAACAAAGGAAGAAAGAAACGGTTTTTCACAGACGATTCAGTATTTTTTGTTCAATTAATTCAGTTCTCACTTCGCGACAAGGCAAAGATACATAAAAACTCAAAGTAGCTATATTCAAAATTACGAAATAAATTTTAAAGACTTATTTCCTCGAATAAATTCCAGAATGGGCTAAGCCTTATTTGATTTGCAATAATGAAAGAAGGCGTTATTTTTGTTGTTGCGAAGCTTAGTTTCTCTAGATTGGCAACAAATCCACTACTCTGATAAGTTTCAAAGGCAATCAAATATTGCTGCTTTCGTAAAAATAATTAGCCACACTTAAACAACTTTTAAATTGTTGATAATTCTACAAATCTTGCATGCAGATGTACTAAAGGCATAAAAATCTTAACCTGGAGATAAAAACAACATAATTCTATCATTTTTAAAGCAAAAAAATGCACATTTTACAAACATATAAGAATAAAAAAACTGAGCTCACTAAGCCGAGTAACAGAATATATATCGGGCAGCCATAATTAAACTGGCAGTGCTCACAGTGTTCTGTAGCGCGATCTATTTGCGAGAATGACGCCACATTTTGTAGGAAGATTAAACAAGTCGGGGGACGAAGGATTCCGCGAAAAACCAAATTAGTTCCAAAAGTCACCGCTAGGGGAATATTTGGCGCTGTGTAATAGAAAATAGAGCGTTAACAAATGCAAATCAATACGGAAATTACCTCTTATTTTGCATTCAAATGAGGTTGTGGACCACATATTGCATTCTGTGCACAGTATGCACAACAGCAAAAAGTAACATGTCTGCAGGAATCTCCCGTACAGTCCGTGATATGTTATCCTTCAACGTAGCCAGGTCCTGGACCACTCCTTGATAGACCTTGGACTTAATGTAACCCCATAGCCAGAAGTCGCATGGGGTAAGATCAGGCGACCGAGGTGGCCATGTAGTTGGAAAGCAGCGGCTAATGATTTTTCTGTTGTGAATTTCTGTCGTAGCATCTGTTGCACCCATACAGCAACGTGTGGAGGGGCTGCATTTTGCATGAAAATGATTTCCCCCATGCGTTGTCTTTGCTGAAATGCAGGAATGACAAAGCTGTTTAACATGTGGCGATATTTCTCTCTGGTAACAGGTTCTCTGAAGGTTCAGTCAGGCAGAGGACGAAAACCTGTACCACAGGATACAATCAAAGCAGTTGCCACGGCAATTGTCGACAGAGGACCAGACAATATTGCTGCCAACTCTAGCGCTCGTGGAGTAGCTCGGAATATGGATATGATTTACAGTACGGTATGGAAAATCTTACGAAAGATTATCAACTTCTATCCGTACAAGATCAGCCGTGTACAGGAGTTACTATACCCCGACCATGATAAGCGATTGACTTTTGCTCTCACCTTTCTTGCCAGAATGGAGGTGGATGCTGCTTGGTCGTGGAAAATCTTATAGGGAGACGAAGCCCACTTTTACCTGAATGGAACTGTGAATATCCAGAACTGCCGAATTTGGGATGACAAATCACCACATGTAGTCACAGCAAATCCCTTACATTCACCAAAGGTAACTGTTTGGTGTTTGTTCACAGCGGAATTTATCGTAGGTCCATTCGTCTATGAGAACATTACCCCGACAGGACCGGAAACCTGTTCTGTTACCGGAAAGAAATATCGACACATGCTGAACAGCTTTGTCATTCTGGCACTTCAGCAAAGACAACGCCTGGAGGAAATCATTTTCATGCAAGATGGAGCCCCTCCACACGTTGCTGTAGGAGTGCAACAGATGCTACGACAGAAATTCACAACAGAAAGAGTCATTAGCCGCTACTTTCCAACTGCATGGCCACCACGGTCGCCTGATCTTACCCCATGCGACTTCTGGCTATGGGGTCACCTTAAGTTCAAGGTCTATTAAGGAGTGGTCCAGGACCTGGCTACGTTGAAGGATAACATATCACGGACTGTACGGGATTCCTGCAGACATGTTTCTTTCTGCTGTTGTGCATACTGTGCGCAGAATGCAATATGTGGTCCACAACAACGGCAGCCACATTGAACCTCATTTGGATGCAAAATAAAAGGTAATTTCCGTATTGATTTGCATTTTTTAACACTCTATTTTCTATTACACAGCGCCAAATATTCCCCTAGCGGTGACTTTTGGAACTAATTTGTTTTTTCGCGGAATCCTTCGTCCCCCGTCTTGTTTAATCTTCCTACAAAATGTGGCGTCATTCTTGCAAATAGATCGCGCTATAGAACACTGTGAGCACTGTCAGTTTAATTATGGCCACCCGGTATAATTGTGGTGCGGCCGATTGCAAACAACATAGGAGGTGCACATCTACATGTTATAGCAGTCCTATATACAAAATTTCAACGTTCTGAGGATACTCGTTTTTGATTTATGCTAGTATGTACATATGTATGTATGTAAACATATCTAAGTACGTATGTATGTTTGTGTGTACGTAGGCACAGATGCCAAGAAAAAAATCTCTGCAGAATCCATTTTAATCAATTTTATAATTTTCGGGGGGGAAAGACTCCTTTATTCTGTTCTTAGTCATTATTTTGTCCTTAAGTTAAATTATTATGCCCTTACGCTTTATTCTGTCCTTACTTTAAATGGCATTCGATAGCGGTCAAAATAGATATTTTCGTTGAAATTTGATACCCGACATTTTTCGCGATTTTAATACTTCCTTTTTACTTCGTACAAGGAAGTACAAAAATATCTACAAAGATGATGTGAAGTGTCTATTAAATATATATAGATATATAGATGTGTTAGATACATATTTAGTGACGCAATTGTTCTGCTAAAATTACAGAACGCTGTCAAATCCAGAAAGTTCTCATTTTTGGAACACAAACTTCATATCAGTAAGTTCTTATGGATCTAGCAGAAAATTTTAGCTGATATCGTTTCCTCTGAAAGCACGGAACTGTCTGTACATTTGTAAGATGTATGTTAATTTTATAATAGTTATTTTTAATTTTAAAAGCTTTTCCTTTCATTTCCTGTTTCCCACTTACAACTCTTTACCAGAATGAGTTTTCAGAATCGCTTTGAAGGCAAATGAGTTAGAATTAGTGTTTAAAGAAAGTTCAAATAACTTCAATAGAAAAGTGCTTAGGAGTCCTTAGTGAAGCGTATTTGCCTTCTGGCTATCACTCTTCATTCTACTACCCTCGGTCGTATTGTACGTGTCTGTTGATAATCGCGGGCTAGTTGAAATTAAGGACCAATTGCAGATCAATATTTTCTTTTTTAAAATTTTATTTGTACCGTTATTTTCTTTTTGAAAAACAATGTATTTTTGTATAATTTGATATTTGCTTATTTATATCTTACTACATTGGAAAAGAAAAGCAAAACAATTGCCGAAGCTTTCAACACTAAAACTCTTCTTATTTCGTTTTGAGATTTCATTCAAACACTAATTTTCTTCCTCGAATAGTAATGAAATTTTTTTTTGTTATCGTATTGCGTTCAAACGTAAATATAGGACAAAGCTGAAGCTTTCAAAATCGATTTTTTTAATTAAGTTAAAAATAAAGATTTATTTTCATCAGTGGACAATAATAGAATATATAGACGCGAGCCTTTAGTATATGGTACAAACCTGTAATTTAATAAGTCAGGTCAGTCATCAACATAATGATATTTGTTATATTTAGCCCAAAGAGGTAATTTTTCCTGAAAGGCTATTAATTTCGTTTTGGCATTTTGCGTTGGTTCACTATAAACGTCGTTTCAGTTTTCAAAGTTTTGCCACCAAATATTAGAGTCCTGCATTATATTTAAAGAAATTAAGTAGTGAAAAATCTGCATGAATGTTTGTATATTCCTAGCTCTGTAAAAAAAACAACAGTACCTAGAGACATACAATTTTGAATAACGAAGTCCTCCACTCGAATATGAGCATTTGGAAGCCCGAATTTGGAATTTGTTTTATTATCTATTTAATATTTTGTAAAACTTTTACGAATTTTTGATTAATAACTCAAGGATTTCAAAGCGTGCAACGGCGACACTGTACGAAAAAAAAAGTATTTTGATCTCCAGCGCGAGCCTGTGTATCAGAAATTCTAAAGATATGCTCTTTTTAAATTATTTTGTGATACTGCTGTTGAATTTGAATTTCATGATTTAAGTGCGATGAACAGGATATTTAACAAATACAGATCACAAATCGTCAAAACAGAACGCTCCTTTGGGCGCAATATAAAATCTGAAAGCTTTCCGATTTTTTTTAATTTTATTAAATTTTGTTCTTACATTTTAACTCTAAACATTTTCAAGCAAAGCAAAAGCTGCAAAATAATTCTTCGTTTATGATAATATAATACAGATCTTAAAAGAATTTGCTGTTTTTTAATAATTCTACAATTTTGTAGAATCTTTATTTAGTTTGCTATCATTTGCAATTAATTAGTTTATTGACTTTTAAGACTCCTTTGCGTATTTCTTAACGTTGTACAGAATTATTCTTCAGTAATTTTCCTCAGTTGTAGAATTTCATAAGCGACTTCTTTGCTCTTCTCCCAGCATAAAACGCATAGTTTCTTTAATCGCCTTCAGACAAAACGGTCACTTACCTTAAAATATCTCATCATGTAGTTCTTAAAAAAAGGAATAATTCCAATGCTTCTTAAGATATTGTTTCTCATATTCCAAAGATTATTTCCAATTGTACCCTTTAAATTAAATTTGTGTATCTTCTGCAAGCTAAAAAACATGTTGAAACTATAAAGCAAAGAATGAATTGAGTTTACTTCAAACGTATAAATGTTAAATCTCCTTAAATTTCTGAAATACTAATTATCTATTTTTTCTTGACGGATCACAGCAAATCAAAGGATATAGAAATTGTGTGATTAAATGAGATATCTGTTCTTTCGCGTATCAGATTTTATTTAAGAAGGAATGATAGATATGATTATTTAGTGGCAAATACTTTTTATCATTCTGTGGGATGTTCAACCTTGAATAAAACTAAATTTACTTCATGTAATCCACTGTAAGAAGATGGAATAAAGATTAAGTTTTTAGAAATAGAACATTTAACGTTTTCGAAATTTCCTTTCCAAAGTTTTATTTTCACTTAATCAATTAAAATAAGTAACATGGATCAGTAATTATATAAAAAATATACATAATGTATTTTTATATTGTTGCTTGCGTACAAGCTCATGAAGACTGAATGCACACAGCTCCGGTGATAGGTTGATAAAATTTATTTTATCAAATAAAACACTTCAGAGCTCTGAAACGTTCCACATCCATAGTCGTACAACTCTTCACAATATCACACAGCATAATCAGTAGTTAAAATTCAAACTACTAAGAACGCTAAACGCAAAGGAATGCAAAGCGCATCGAAAGAGCGAAGTAACCCGGAGATATCTCAGTACGCCGTCTCACGTGAGATTAGCAACTCGCCAGAACAACAGCTAAGGCAGATGCTCTCTGCGGACTTATATAATTTTCATCTGGCCACTGAGACATTTCTAGTACTTTCTGCTTCTATAAATTACAAAAGTACATGAGGGTTGGATACAGTTATAGTTATATATGAAATCAAATGCAGTTATTCAATTACTATACCTATTATGGTGATACAGGGACCGGACCAAAGTGTCGCCAAATGATCGCCAAGTTTGGTAACTTTTGGCGATAAAAATCAGCCGCTAAAAACTTTGCTAGCTTCGCGATATCTCGCTAACTTGGCGAGATAACTATTTACTCAATGTTAAAATACTTACCTCTGTATTCTTATTTTTCCGGTAGAAAATCTCTTCTCTAGATATTCGTGTTACATTACACTGGTGTGCAAAAATTAAGGACGAAGTCGAAAAATTAGCATATCAGCTGAACGAAGAGGCAGAGCGGACAGAAAGACCATTCAGGAGATTAAGTAAGGTGATGTACGGTAGCACATGCGCAGATATGCTGGTAGACGTAATGGGGGAGTGTCTGAGTAGTATAAACCATGTTGTCGGTGTAAGATCAGTATTTCTGGCAAAGAGATTGCACGCCGTATAGCAGTTAAAATCACACCGAGTTGCTGCCTCAGCGAGAAATGGCGAATAATCAATCTTTTAGACGACATCTGGATGCTTTTACCCGAGGTCGAATCATTGGGAAGTTGGAGGAAGGTCGCAGTGTGACAAGTGTGGCTGCAGAGTTCGGAATTGCTCACAGCATCGTTTTACGACTTTGGAGACAATTTCAAACTACAGGAACAGCTATCCGGGGGTTTAATAGTGGTCGTCCACGAGGAACCACACCCGCAGATGACCGGTATACTGCCTTACAGGCCAGAAGAAACAGGCGGCAGACAGCGGGAGAAATCGCTAGACACACGACACAGGCGACTGGACGACCGATATCGCGTTTTACCGTGGCCAGAAGACTGCACGGTGGTGGTCTGTTTGCACGACGCCCTGTACGGTGTGTACCTCTAACGCCTGCCCATCGGAGAAGGCGTTCTCTGTGGTGCCGGGAACACCGGAATTGGAGAGACAATGAATGGGGACGAGTACTCTTTACAGATGAGAGCAGATTTAGTCTGAGTTGCGATTCTAGACACATACACATCTGGACAGAGCGGGGAACACGCAATAACCCCTTCAACATCATCAAAAGGGACTGTTTTGGAGGTCGCGGAGTTCTCGTTCGAGCAGACATAATGCTTGGTAGCCGGACCGACCTTCATATCTCCCAAGGAGGTTCGTCACCTGGGACTGCTATTGTAACGAGGTTCTACTTCCTTACATGCGTCTTTTCACAAGGGCTATGGGTCCTCAGTTCCTCTTCATGGACGACAACGCTCCACCTCATCGCACAGTTACTGTCGAAAAGCTGTTGGAGAGTGAAGATATTGAACACATGGATTTGTCGGCAAGGTTTCTGGATCTAAATCCCGTCAAGCATGTACGGAACTTACTAGAGAGACCCAATGCAGCACGTAACTTATCGCCAGTAACGATTCCGAAACTGCGATTGGTGCTACAAGAGGAACGAGCAGCAGTGTCTCAACAGCTCCTTAACAACCACATATACAACATGCACAAATGATGTGAAACCTGCCTAGCAGTCAGGGGAGATCATATCCCCTATTAAAGACCGGATGTTTCTTGCTGGGCACCCATCACAGCGATGTTTCGGCCTTCAGTCGCATTGCGCTCCATGCTACTTTTTCAATAAAGCTTCTTTTTATCCCTCTGATTTCTCTTTTAGTAAGTGTTGCTTACATTACTCATGTTCTTACGTATTGGGGATCTTACGGTATTAAATGTGTTGATTTGGAAAGCTTTTGTACAAAGTTATATTGAAAAAACAGTCTCGTCCTTAATTTTTGCACACCAGTGTATACAGAAAAACACATCAGTTTCCACATATAATTTTCTTTAAAATTATCCGTATATGTATAAAATTCGTAACCATGCCACCTTCCCAAGGACTGCACGTCCCAGACAGTGCAATCCCTGGACAAAGAGCCATACTTACAATTGAGGAAAATCAATGCAACAGACCCCATTAATTTAATTATGGTTTTAATGTCGCTGTCTTCCAACTGGTCTTTCCTGACTTCTTCGTCACTCCATGGGTTTGTGTCATAATATGTTGCAATCGTAACGTGACCTAAGACTGGTCTAAGCAGCTCGTATTTCTCATCGACACTTGAACAATAGCTGCAGTTTTCTGGGTAAGTTCTCCTAGATAGGCTCAGCATTTCCTTGTGATGATCCTTTCCGGTGATGGATATTTATGTCTTCAGAGGCAGGATGCAGTTAATGTTTTTAAAGTCCAAGGGAAAATCATATTTCCTTAGAAAGTTCAATCCGTGTGTGCAAGGATCTGTAATATCTGTCACGTATTCCGTAGAATAGTAGGCGGCGCTTTCAAACGTGATGATAACATTTAACTTCCCATCAATTTCGACTTTATCGCTAGATACAGTCTTAAGGATAAAGCAGGGAGGCGTCCATATGAGTTTATCTTTAAATTGTTGAGCTAAGTCTTCTCGGATGACAGTAACATTTCTCCAGTATCGATGGCCATATTGCAAGGAATTCCAGTGACATGTCCCCTGATGTGTGGCCACTCATTGTAGAAATCTGAAGCGCTTTAAAATGAGCCTGTCATTATCTGGCAACCTCCGCTCCGTGAGACGGCCACTAATTTGTTTCTTTGGTCATTGCTGGAGCGTGACCTTAGATTCCGTGCCCTGGAGCGTTCTGCAGTTCTTTCATATGTGGCCTTCACCACCAAAGCTCCAGCACTTTATAGCCGTCACTTACTCCTCTTCCGTTTCACGGAATTGATTTCCCAGATTAAATCGTCTGAAAGAGCAGTCAATTGATCCACTGGCTCCTGGACTTGAGCTGCTCTGATTGGGTTTCCATCTCTGCGAATACTTTCCTGGGCTGCCTCAAATTTCATGGCATACTACAGAGCGCTTTTTTAAATCCTTGATATCCGCCATTCTCAGAGATTTTCTGTGTTTCAGGAAAAAGGATGCCATCGATGAAGTATCGGAGAGATAAAATTTCCCTTGTAACTAAAAATAAAAAATAATAGTCCCTTCATGATTTTCTATGATTACCATATTCTGATTCTAATGTTATAAAACTTCATAAGAATAATGTATTTTTGGGTTTTAAACCCTATAAATTACTCGTGTGAAAATTCTTTCGGCATACCAAATGTAACCAAATTAAAAAGACATTAGTAAATTGAGGAATTTTATTTGAGAATTTGAGAGGAATTTTATTGAATGCATTTAAAGAGGCAAAATTCAAGGTCGAATTATTTTATTTATTAATTAACCCACCCTTCAATGCAAACTGAAAAAAATTTCAAAAATCACAAATTTTGAAATTAAATATCTCGGTCAATTTTTTCCCACGTGAGTTAAGTCTTTTGCCTTTTGTTTTTTATTGCAAGTACAAAATTTTCCTAAATATAAATAAAAGGTCCAGGGGAAGTTGTAAAAAAATGTTATGTTTACAAAATTGATTTTTCTTTAATTTCAAAATACCGAAACACGAATCTTTGCTTCATTTAAAGCATTTCTACTTCTTCTACAAAGGTACATGTCTACGACCAATGATTTCGAAAACAATGCCCAGGTAAGGACTTTTATGTGCACGGTATATGCTTCTCCTCCTAATTTTGTTCAAGTGCTAATATATGTCTAATAATATTTTTATTTTTTTCTGCTATACCATTTTGCTTCCAAACAGTAAATCCAAACAAGCTATGAAAACGTTGAAATTTGATATTCTTTTTCAAACTGTACTTTAATTTAACAAGTGTCGTGAGTTAACAACAGTGGATATTCCTTTTGTTTAAAAGTGAAAGTAAAATTTATGCCATTTAGAATGTTTTCGGTTTAGAAAAAAATCTAAAAATTTTAATGGCAAATTATTCTTTGAGCTGTCAGTCTGTAATCTGAAATTATCAGTTTGCAAATTTTTTAACTGAATACCATAGTTATTCTAATATAAATAGTTGAACTTTAAAGAAAAAACGAACGAAATTGATTGACAAAAATGGCTTAGTCTGGTTGTAATTAGAAATTAGAAGTTACTTCGATTTGTCATTGAAGAATGCCATGCGAATAAAGATTAGCAATTTAATGCACATCGATAAGATACGTTCACATATACGTCAAACTCAGAAATATTACTTTAAAGTAATAGAGATAAAACGTGATATACAGTAAGTGCCTAGACTTGTAATAAAGAGGAAATTACACGTGAAGTTTATTCTTGATAGTTCTTCTTTATTAAACTTTAACGTTTTTATAGCATTTATTGGCTCGATTTGCCACCACTATTTTTATGATGTTTTGCTTTCGTCTTCTTAGGGAATTTCCTTTTTTAGTTTTATATTTCTTTCTACCGTTATTATTTCTTTTACATTTTACTACTTTTCCTTTACATTCTTCTCAAAATAGCAGTGTGTAGGAAAAGTTGCTGTTGTCTAAGAATCTAAGTTAAGTCAAATTCTTAGAGAATCGAGTTTTTCTGCGAACATTATTAAAAATAAAATGCACCCTGATTTTGAAAATGACATAAAAGTGTTTAGGCAAAATTCTTAAAAAAAATTCCCCTAAGAAAATTGTTGGTGGATTATGGCTTTTGCATCGACAAGCCATCTTTTTTATAAATTTCATATAAGTATCTTAAATACTTTGAAAATATTTATGCGTATTTAAATGAATATTGAAATAAAAGTCCAAATGCAGTTTTCTCTAGTATGTAGTTGTACTTTTGTTAACTTACATTTTTCAAACACTAATAAATGATTTGAAATTTTTGAATTCTTTAGCATAAATGCTTTTTCTTAAAATCTTATTTTTCATTTAGCTTGTAAGGTCTACTGTCTATCTTTTGTGTAAGTTCTGGAGTGATGTGACTGCACATAAGAAGGGTTAAAACTACCCTTTATTACACTCTTAAATTATTTACAATGCGTCAACTTGAAGCTAACAAACTGCGCCTCTGCTTAGGCGGTAACTGAAAAAGCGTTGATAAATTTAGCGGCAGCAAAGTAATAGCTGTTACGCCACGTTTAACCAGCAATAACTGCTAAGCTGAAGTTCACGCTACTATACGCACAGAGTTTTCCCAGACTCTCTAACTTTGCTTTCTAGAACTTGATATTTGAAACTTCTCTCCCACTGGTAGAATTTGCATTAATTCAAGCGCGCTACCAAATTTAAATATTCTGGCACAGACAGTTAGGGGAATGAAGGCTTAAACGAAATGACCAAATTAAATTGGTTATTTAAAATAAATATAAATCCCTACAAGCTGTTAAATTATCATTTATTAACTTACTTTTTTTTACAAAAAAAAGAGAGATCTGAAATACACTGCTGGCCACCCAAATTGCAACACCAAGAAAGGCAAGAAATATCACAAAAAAATTTATTTAGTAGATAACACGTTGCCCAAGTATCAAATGATCAAATTTATAGACTTCTGTCAAGTATGGTTCCTTCCAGAATCAGTAGCCAGAGTAGCCGCCATTCTTGGAGATCACCGCTGTCACACGCCTCGGCATTGATTCAAAGAGACTTTGGACAGGTTCTTGGGGCACAGCAGACCAAGCAGCTTCCACAGGACAGGACAGGAACAAGTACAGGAGGCACCATATCATCGCTATGAGCAAAAATGGTATTGCCCCGGTGTACTACCTTTCCGTATTTAATTAGAATTAAAGGTGCTATGCAATCATACAGATGTTATACATTTCGATATACAGAGTTGCATATTGTTACAGTTGGTGATGGTAATGTTTATAGGTAGGGGAGTTACAATAAAGTTTGTAATAATAAATAGATACAATATCATGATATGGAGGTAAGGCATAGATATGAATGAAGATTGAAGGCAATTTGGTGGAGATAACAATGGCACTCTGAAATTATTGCAGAATAAGAGGATTGTAAGATTAAGGGTGGCACATATTGAGTCTTTGTCTGTGGAGGTAGTCGATGATGTTCTTTATCTAACTAAGTGTTTTTCGGTGCTTGATTATAAATCGCCTGAACTCTAGACCTGGGTTGCCTGGATGACGGATATGGTGAACACACGTCATTGGACAGTTGAAGATGTAGTGCTCTGGGTCTCCGATGCTTCCGCATATACATCTGTCAGAGGAGGCTTTGTTTCTGTTGTAGAAGTAGAGTGGAAATGGGGCGTGGCCCGAGATATACTGGGAAAGGAAGTAGGATGAAAAAGTGATGCTTTCATCTACTTTAGGGAGAAATTCATGTGTTCGTCTTCCTTGTTCTCCATGGTCCCATTGATGTTGCCATTGTGCGGTTGCAAGTTGATTCAGCTCGCATTTCAATGATGACTTTGGTCACGGAATAGAGATTGGAGTGCCTATTTGGTGAATAGCTGCGTCTTTTGCTAAGAGGTCAGCGCGTTCATTTCCTGCACAAGCGCTGTGACCTCTAGTTCATGATATTATAAATTTGCTGTTGCTACTGAGTATTAAATTCTGAATTAGATATGCAATTGGTGAGTTTGGGAACTGTTGTTTGATAGCAAAGATAGATGACTGGCTATCAGTAATCACATGAATGGTGTCCATATGTGTTGGTAGAAGTAGCTTGATAGCATTCAGAATGGCTGTAAGCTCAGCTTGAAATACGCTGTTTTCGTGTCTGAGGACACCTTGCCATTCAATGTAGGTACTTGTTCCGGAATTTATAGTGACTCCGCAGCCTACTTTGTCCTCTATCTTAGCAGCTTCCACACGTTGCCAAAGTTGATCTGGTGTGAAAACTTGGGATGTAATCTGGGTCAATCCTTCAGCAACCATGGACCACATAATTTCTATCGGCGAAAGATCCGGAGCGCGAGCCGTCAAGGGAAGCAATTCAATCTGGCGATTGACGAAGAACCCTTAGACAATGCCTGCCACGTGTGGTCGAGCATTATCCTGTTGAAATATGGCGTAGGGCAAGCCCTGAAGGTAAGGAAAGACAACTGGCTCCAACACCTCGGAAATGTAGCGCTGCCTGTTTAAAGTACTGGTAATGCGTGCAAGAGGAGTGCGAGATTGATATCCAATACCGTCCCATACCAAATACCCGCTGAAGGACCAGTGTGGCTGTTCATAAGGCAGCTGTTTAGCATCCTCTCTCCACGGTGTCTCCAAACTCGAATCTGACCATCGTGGTGTTGCAGACAGAAGCGTGAGTCGTCAGTAAAGACAATTTCATTCCATTCTGCCGTCCACATCCTTCTTTCATCGCGCCATTGGCGGCGAAGACGTCTGTGGTTCTGTGTCAAGGGTAGACGAAACAATGGACGTCTTGCGGACAGATCACTCTGCTGTAAACGGCGTCAAATGGTACGCGCAGACACTGGATGATGCGTTACAGGCTGAATGTGCCGAGCTATGGTTCGTGATGTGACTGAGCGATCCGTCACTGCCATGCGCACAATGTTCCTGTCATCACGTGAAGTGGTGCACTGAGGTGGATGCGATCGAACACGTCGGTCCGTCGTACCCTCCCGCATCCAACGGTCACATATCCGCATTAAAGTTGTTTGGTTTCGTCCAACAGGACTACCGATTTCCCTGAAAGATAATCCACACTCTGGGTACGCCACTATCCTTCCTCTGTCGAACTCGGATACTCGATCAAACGATGATCGCTGTTTACTACGAGGCATAATTGATGGTTTTTTTGAAAAAATCACAAGAAAAACACAATCGCCGAACTTGAAATCGTCGAAAACTCCAAGCCTTAAATAGCGCTTTGAAGAGGCGCCACAGGCCCGCGTGATGTTCGGCTGCGCTGAAATTCTAATCATTTGCATATCTCACTCCCGCTAATGCATGTTGTAAATTTCATGTTATTTGCGTGATTCCTTCAGGGCTGTTGCATCTACGGTGGCCAGTAGTGTATTAAAAAGCATATCTTAAGCACACTATCAACTAAATTAAAAAACAAAGGATGAAAAAGTACTCGAATTCAAGTTAAAATGCATTCTACGGCATTAATTAGCTAAAGTACGATATAAAAAATGTAATAATATTAAGTAGTGAGCAAAAAATGTAAAATATCCTAAGGTACATCAGTTTTTAAGGCTATTCCTTCTTTTATTTCAGAAAAAAAAGTAAAAATAAAGTTTTGAAAAATGTAAAAACAAAAAGACAGAGGAAAGGGGAATTTATGCAATGCCTTTATTTTCTTAAGTTGAATCAAAATTTTGCCTTAAATGGAAATTCGAAAAAGAGAATGAGATAGTGAAAACATTTAGTGGCCTTTTTTCGTTTGTTACAAAACATACAGAGCAAGGAAACAAAAATACAATAAGAATTGACATGAATTTGACATCAAATTCAGTTTCTTATCTCAGGCATGAATTGAATAGCTAAGACACTGAAATATAGTAATTTTGTACAGAGTTGGATTTGCAGATGAAGTTGATAGGTGTATTGTTGTATATGTTAAATGCTGTGTAAAATATACTTGAATATCAAATTTTGAAATCATGCCTTGGACAAAAATATTACTTTTGAGGAACAGTGTCTCTTTATTGTATGATAAATTTCCTACCAATCATGCTGCCATCACTACTTTTTAAAGTCTGGCCATAATTTATATATTAATGCTTGGCTTTATTTAATTTGATTTCTCTGTTTCTCTGAATCAAATTTTGAAGTTCATTTTTGAACTTCTTCCACTAACCCGGTTTCCTTTAACGTTGCCTTGCATGCATATTTGGGATGACAATACATTATTCCACAGGATTATTTTGAAAATTCAATACAGTCAGATCTCGAATAGCAAATCAGGGCTGCACAGAAAGTGAAGAATGAAATGTTTGCATATGAATAAAAATAAAAAATAATGTTTCATAACTTCATTCATAAAAATAAAACTCCTTTAGAGAGAAGTTTTCTGACGTTAAGATATTACATAACCAGCATTTTACGCAGATCATTGTGAAAAGTATTGATAAATATATATATATGCACAGAGAGATCATATATATATATAGAGAGAGAGAGAGAGAGATTGTGGATTTTTTTAGATCTTAGAAAATTATAAAGACATTAGTAACTTTTTTAAATAGTACTGACATTTCTGATCCTTTAGTTTATTAAATTGCATCTCAAATTTTTATTTTGAAAGATCACTTATGAAATTTAGAATATAAAGCTCAATAACAGCAAACTCTGAGTATAAAATTTTCGAAACCTAACCTTAGATTGCTGTTGACTTTAGTAACATACGTATGTCTTTCAAGAAATCTTAGATAACTGCCTTTTATTCCCCCTTATTATTTATTTATTGTTATTTAAATAGTTTTTCTTCTTAAAATAAGAGACTGAATCAGATATTTTTAAAATATGTAAAAAATTTCCTGATTTTATTCAAATAATTCCTTTTATTCGCTGAGCGGGCATTCGCTGGCTGAATCTGTAATTCATTTTCAAATTAATCACCAAACACATTTCCTACGTTGCTCCAGATGAGAAGACCGATATTAAAACCAGAAGGAAAGAGGAAAACATGTCACAAAAATCTACTCTATAATCGAACTCTCGAAAGGAACTCTTATGCGTAGTAGCAAAGCTTCTCGCACCATATACGGTTCGAGGTGACAAGCTTTTAAAGCTAAAGCTAATCAACACTGAAAATTTCCTCAAATTCAAAATTAAAGCCAATCACCGTCTGAACATTTTACCGTTTTTTTTGGGGGGCTTACCTCGTAAATATCAATAAATTTGATTGCTTTTAAATTTTTTTTAAAAATAGCACTACATGAAGGCAAAATAAATGGTTAATTTACGGAAAAGGGCAGCAAGTTTCTGAATGTATACAAATAATTACCTATACAGCTTTGTCACCATGTAATAGGCGACAAAACTAACTCTAATGGACAATATTATTTACAAGACTGAAGCTGGGTTTGATTATTACTGTAATAAACATCCTTCCAAGAAACAAAAGACGTCAATAATTACCAGATAAACTATTGGGCATACTATCTACATCAGCTTTGTTTTTCTTCGCGTGCACAGATCACACAATATACATCCCAGAGCAATTCTTCTGAAACAGTAACCATACCACTTGTCTCTTGTTGGTTCGAAAGCAGATACAAGTTGGGAATGTTGCTATTTATAGAACCTCCATGGACACGGAGCCATATGTCAAAGTAAATTGTTGAAGAACAAAAGTTCCTAAATACAGTCCGCTGTTGTTTTCACGAAAGAATCCAATTTAGATGTGCCATTAGGTGAAGAAGAAACGTTGAGGGGGGTAGGTAAAGTTCTCGATCAGGCATGATTAATGAAAAGATGTTAACCATTAGTTATAAGCTCTCTAAGCCATTTTTTCTGACGTCCTCAGAAGAAATTTGATCACTTCACGGAGATTGAAGAAGATAATGGATGGATTTTATGGAAATTTCCTTTATCGTTTCGACGATGAGGACGCTTTTATTGAGAGGTGGCATCGTTTAAAGAATTCTTGCGATTTCTTCTAAAAAGATAAATTCATAAGAATAAAGGGTATATGATTTTACTTTGTCTGTTTAAAATTATTAAAGCTTTTTTGAAAATTAAGTTTTCAAGGTTGTTTTAACAATCAAACAAAGTATGTCTACGGCATGTTCTTGTTTATACGAATCCGGTTTTATTATTGCTGCAAATGTTATGTAAAACTTTCTTAAATTCTTTTTAAAAGTATTATAGCAGATCTAAAGACACTGATTTGAATTGAAACATTATCTTTCTTCATTTTAGCCTATAAATTTTAATTTAGTTTTCTACGAGAAGGTCTTTAAGGTATTTCTCTGGCTTTCTTAGCATGTCTTCGTGATGTAGTGGTCAACACGCTCGACGCGTATTCTAGAGGTCCGTGGTTCGAGTCCTAGCGAGCGCATTGCTCAATTTTCATCTCTCCTGCTCTAAAAAAATACCTAATGTCTCTACAATGCCGCTCGAACTAAAAAAGGTGGTCGATGGTAATGCTTCAGCACCAGGATTTCGCGACTGGGTCCTCTAATCCATAAATCGCCTTTTAAAAGGCGATTTGTGGCCGATTTTCGTTTTTTTATTATTTAGTCGATTTTCTTTTTTTATATTTTAAAAGGGTCAGTATATAAGGTATTTCTCCTGTCTTATCATGCCTTCATGGTGTAGTGGTCAGCACGCTCAGTGCGTATTCCAGAAGTCCGTGGTTGGAGTCCCGGCGAAGGCATTGCTCATTTTCCATTTCTCCTGCTTTCAGAAAATACCTAATGTCTGTACAAGTCTTTGGTAAAACAGATACTAAAGATGCAGCTAAATAAAGTATATGTTTTAAGAAACTAAACATATGTAAAATTCAGAACTTACAATTTAACTTGTAATGTTCCTAACTACTTTGTCTAGGCTTAATTTAGTAGATTCCTTGTTGAACTGTGTAGCTACTTATCGTTAAGTCCAAATGTGTAAATGAAAAGTTCAGAGAAGGGTTAAACTCATACTTAATTATCGCAAACTAAGGAAACAGATGTTCTCGGGCTTACAGAAAAGCCTCCACTTGGGCTTAAACTCATGATAAAAAAAAAACTAATCTAATGCTTAACTAAATTGAACTTAGCCGAAGTTGTATACAATTATCTAAAGTAGATGGTCGTTAGTTAAATTAACCAGCGAATATCAGCAGGCATATACAATACGACAAAGCGTATTTAGCTTTAAACAATGAAGTAACCTGACGGTATACACGTGCCACTAAGGATTGCTAAGCTCTTCTACTGAAGTAAGGGAAATCTTCCTTTAAATACTTTTTCTCCCTCATTTACATGCAACGCGATACTAAAATTTATTCTAGTAGGGAATAGTAGGTGGGAAATGAGGATAAACAGTAAAGCATGTTTAAAAGTTAAAATAACAAACAAAAAAACTTAAAATAACCTCTACAAACTCTTAAAGGAGGAATGTTAAAAATATTACGTAATTAAAATTTTTAAAAAATTTATTTCTGTAAAACCTTTTGAAATTGCTCTCCGTTAATATTATTGGTCAAATGAAAGCACAAACGTCACTGATTTGTACTAATAAAAGAATATAGCAATCGATTATTTATAGAATTGCGGGAACCTTGCACGTAAATTTGACTTTTTTGTTGCTTTTACCTTTACTAATAAAATTCTCAGTTCGACATTTAAAGACCTATTCCATATATGAAATCATAGCGCATCTGCATAATGTTCTGTACAAGAGCGTTTCAATAAACATTGGTTGAATAAGGAGACCGGAATCTTAGAATTTCGCATTACAGAACATGAAGCTTACGTTCGGAAAAAAGAAGCTCATAAATCATCAACTGTCTATCATTGCTTTGACAGTATAGAAATACTTTCTTTGTTACCGCAGCCAAAATTATTCAAAAGTGTCTGTAACTGGCAATTTAGATTTCTCAGGTGCGTTTCGTAGCATAAAAAATTTTCATTTACTGTTCATAATCCAAATTTACCGTATTGTTTATTCTAATCTTACCTACTTACCTTTATTTCAGAAAATTTATTTCTCAGCTGCTTTTTTTTTCACTTTTCGGTCAATAGATGGCACCAGCGGCTTTCCAATTATTTATCTAGACGATTCTCGAATTTGCTGCTGTTGTCCTCATGTAGACAATGTACCTATCCTTTCATCTGCAGTATTTCAACCAAAGAAGAAAGTTCTATTACGCCGATGCATTTAACTCGTCGTTCGATCCGAGGTTCGAATCCCGCAAATAAGATGGTTTCGTGGGCATTTTTTGTAGTTTTCCCCGTGTGTAACATATATACAAGCCAGTTTGCCTTAGAAAGCGCTCCACAAATCATCCCTTAGGCAGATAGCCCTCAAGCGTTTTTTGTAATCACATAAACGAAAACCAACCGGTTCATTTAACCATTGATGTAATCAAACTCTCTCAGTTTCTCTTTTCAAATTTCTTAACTACTCATTTTTGTTTCAGGAAATTGACTGCTTCTTTAAATTTCAGAGAGCGAAAAAGTTAAAAAACTTTAATAGATTTGATGAATTTCAAATGCTTAAAGTTCTAAGCTTTTCTAAAACGAAAGTTCTTCTTTTACATTATGCATATGAAACACAATGCGACAAAATATCAGCAATTGGATCAGTATTTTAATTACCATTTAAACCATGGTTTTAATATTAAATTGCTCTTGTGATTACTAAAAACTATACTTTCATTGCAATCCTTCAGTTCATTTTTACATGCATATTAGACTCTGGTCATTTACGTTATATACAAATAAACAGATTTTAGAAGTTGTTTATTATTATATTGTGCATAAGGTGAAATTCCCTCTGCAAATGTTAAATCTGGTCAGATTTTTCTCATATTCGTTAGCTATTTTAAAGTCAAGCCCAGTTGTTTTACGGCTATTAAATGTAATGAAAACATCAACTAATTAAGACGAAATGAAGAACGAAGAACTATTAGATGTAATAAAATCCTATCTGTATCTTGCATTCTAATGCACAACATTAGTGTATTTTAACAACATAATTCTAATGATAACTTGAACCATCAAGAAACCCTTTGAGAATGTGTTTCGAAGAACAGATACCAGCGTCGTAATCTCCAAAAATGCAGTATTTTTTTATGAAACTGCAGTGAATATAATGTTAACATTTTTAGAATTTTAAAGTATGTGTTCGTTAATTTACTTCGAGGTAAAAATTTGAACTCTTAAATGAAGTCCAATTAGATTGCTGGATGATTTCGTGTTATGTAAGAGAAGTTATCGTCCTTTTGATCAACATTCTTGAAATTTTGGTTGTTAGTTACGCCATATATTGTCTGGATGTTAAGGATAGTAATAGGTTTTATATAGAGCTTATAGATTGCAAATAATTCTGTACTTTATGTAGTTTTATTAAAAAAATTAATTTTATAATATGCATTTTATTTTACTTAAAAAGTTTGTTTTTATTTCAAAAACAATACATGCATTATTTATGTAAGGAAATGCCTATCTTTTGTAATTGCACTAATGTTGGAATGTTTATGAAAATTAATAAATTACTAATAATAATTTTAATTTATATTAAATAAAAATGTATATATATGGCTTTATAAAAACTACAAATTAATTATTTATATTTATAATATTAGAAAAAAATTATAAATTGACAATTATAATATCATTAATAATATTCCAAAAAATTAATTGCCAATAAACTGTAAGGAATCATGCTGTTTTTAAAAATGAGTTTTTTTTTACATTGATGCAGTATTATGGTTTGTTGTTGCTGTTACCAACCTCAATTGTCTGACAATGGTCAACGCAAGCCCACGACATTCGTTGTGGAAATGCGCCTGAGTCAAATGCGCCTCTCGTTGCAAGAGCCTCGAGTGTCACATAGGTGGCAGCCTGACTTTAGCTGTGTTTCGCCTCCAGTTTCGAGAGAAAGCATCCCGGTGGGGATAGCTCTTAGGATCTCCCCCCCTCTTGCCTTAGACAGCGAGGAATGGCAACATTCTTGAGACAGCAGCATATTTACAGTGCCCCTATGCCGCACAGACATGGTGCATTTACAAACATAAATATCAATGCCTTCTCTCGGATTCGAACCCGAGCCCTTCGGTGCTGCAGTCAGAGTCACTAATCGCTGTCCTGGTTGAGCGGCGTATGATGATTTGAAAGCTAAAAGATTCAGCAAAAGTAAAGAGGTTTATGAAATACAAATATTGTTTTAAAACCCCTTACTCTACTAGTCTTAGACTAGTAGCAGATTAAATGTAAGTAATGGCATGCTAGAATGGGGAAGGGAAAAAAGATCTTAATCTACATAATGGAGACAGTTCTTTTGACTGGCCTTTTGGGAAACGTAAAGATAACTGCATAAGGTAACACATAAATGAAAAATGAAAAAAACTAAGACCAAAGATATTTCTAAGAACAAACTGGAAAGCGTGAAACCCAAAAGATTCAACTTCATGCTTCTGCATAACTTTGTTTAAGTAATTTCTTATGGTAATATTTCCGCTTCTATTTGTCGATTCGCTTAAGTAGACTATATTTAAGAAAAAATTCAACTTTGCCTTCAAGCTTCGTTTGGACACGAGCCCAAGTCCTCCGAGGGGAATGAATGAAAAGGAAGGATGAAATTTATGTCATAACATAAGGAACGAGTTCCAAAACTCTATCGATCTTATCCCGGGTATTCTCGTGGAACGCTCGCCAAACTAAAGAGCGGACCGTCGGCAGTTTTGCCTGAAGCCAAATGGGACACCATCTGCAAGGAGCCGCTCATACTGCTGTGATTTGGCATTTTGTCAAGACTCAGTGACCTCCCAGAATCTGAACTTGGTAGCTCAGGATGGCTGCAGGAATGGGTATGTACAGGAGCCAATAATTCAGATGCATATGCTGTGGAATTTGCAACGCAGCCGCAGAACATAAAAAGGAAAAAAGAAAACTTGTAATCTGTCTTTCAGATTCAAGTTCAGCACTTAAAAAGTGTCGTAAATCGTTCCAACGTATCTTTTCAGTGACAAACGTATCTCTTCCAATAAATAAATAAACGAACAGAAATAGAAAATAAAAATTGCAATCTCAGAAATTCAGGCTGCAGTTACAACCGTCCAAGAGTTTACTGTTAAAGATTCAAAAAATCTAAAAAGCGTTTTAAATAGTAATTAAAAAAAATCTAAGATTAAAATAAAGTCGCAGTGTGATCTCGGTAGATGGAATACAGGCTAACCTCTTAACCAATTTAAAGCTGAGAAAGCACTATAGGCCTGTTAGTTTAAGAATTAGTTCTTCAAAAAGTAAAGACATTTAACCTAAAATCTTAAATGGAAATGAGCTATTCAAAATAGCAAAACCAAATGATAAGGAAAAATTTACTATGATGTAATTTCTTCCTAATTGGAAGCCACGTGGATTGGCGGAAATAAAATTCTTTTGATCGGCCAATTAGGAATTGGTTTCAGATATATCTTTCTTCTTTAGAAGCAAAGCACTTTTTCTGCTTATTCAATAATGAAAATATTTAATTATTAAAATCGCTGCTGTGCGCTGAATCGCTTGCAAAAAAAGTTCGCTATAAATCCTTTTCTTTTCTTCAAATGGCAATAATTTTAATTTTGCCGGATTTGCAAATCTATCAACTGAAAATACAAAACATTTCAAATTTAATCCTCTGTTGGTGTTAAATAATAAATGTAAATGTACCATATTCACGGAATGGAAATTTGCAGAACAAAATCTGGAAACAAATATTATAAATACGTCACTTCTTTAAAAGGAAATTTTTCTTGCTCTCTAATAAAATATTTTCACCGTTTGAATAAAATTTAAAGATAAACTCATAAACTTTTACAATCTATGCGTTGTTAAACAAATTTATGGATATCTTTAAGTTTTACATTTAACGTTTTATATTTAACGCAGACGCTAAGTTACAAATAAGAATACTCCAGAGAAATTTTGCAGGCAATATGCATAAGATATGGCCTAAAAACCTTTCTCGTACTCTATTTGACATGCTATCTAATTTGGTGGTTAATAATAATAATAATCAGGGTGTTATAAATTCTGAGTTTTTAGTATTGCCATTGCTCGCTTCAAAATCGTTGCGTTTGTTGATCAAAATTTCGTTTAAGTTTTACAAAATATGAAATAGGTTATAAAATAAATTCCAAATTCCACATTTGGGCTTGCAGATGACCATATTCGAGTGGAAGACTAAGTTATTCAAAATGTGATGTCTCCAGGTACCGTTGTTTTTTCACAGTGCGAGGAACATACATAATTTCATGCCGATTTTTCATTATTTAATTTCTTTAAATATAACGCAGGGCTATAATATTTGGTGACAACAATTTTAAAAGGGAAACGACGTTTTATAGTGGACGACGCCAAAACGAAATTAATAACCCTTCTAGGAAAATTGTCCCTATGGGTTAAAAATTGCATGACAAATGTTTGTTATATAAAATTTATGTATTGAAGCTTTATTAATTTAGAAGTCAAACAACAAAAATCAGCATTATATTTTCAAATTTTCACAGGACTACTTTCGATGGTTTTACTGAACCATCATCCTTAACTGCAAAAGCGCAAATGAACGAGATAAAATATAATGATTACATAAGATAACATAAGAAAATCTGGACAGGCGACAAGACATCTGTTGATGAAACCAGAACTAAAACATAATTTCTTTAAAGGCTGAAGGCAAAGATGGATTGGAATTAGGGTCGTTAACTAGAACAGGAAGATTTGTTTTAATGTGAAATGCCTCTAGAAAATCCAGTTCACCAACAGAAGATGTTCTTTGAATAATTTTGGCAGCAGAAAAATTGAAATTGTGATTTTCGGACCAACAATGTTGGACAACAGAAGACTTCTGTGTTTCCTTTTTTCTAAGATGTGTCTCATGTTTCTTAACGCGAAATTTTAAGGCTCTCTTAGTTTGGCTAATGTAAATTAAACCACACTGGCAAGGAATCCTCTAAATACCCCAGGAATTCATATACGGAATGGGGTCCTTGAGTATTTAAATCGGAATTTTATTGATGGGAGAATAATCGACCCGAAAGTTAAATTTCTGTAAAATACGTGCAACTTTCTAGCTAATTGATGGAAAGAAGGGAATAATCTCCTAAAACAAGAGTCTGCCTTTTGATGTGTTGAGACGAGAATTTTTTAACTGCTTGATTAATAATGTTAGGCGAAAAGCCCCTGTCAATAGACGATACTTTTACCCTGTTTGAAGGTAATAAAGGTGATTTAAATAAAATTCTTTCAACAATGAATTCCATTGATCCTGCTATTCAGTACACTTTTGAACTTCTCTTCCATTTCTCGACATTCTGGTCACACGTAACGCATCAAACTTCAGTACTACGGTTTACCGTAAACCTTCATCGGTTTGCCTTCCACCACACTTCAAATCATGTCATCCGACTAAACAAAAGTTAGCTTCATTTTATTCCTATGTTTTCTGCGCTTTCAAGTTTGCTCCTCCAAACTATCCCTTGATGAAGAACTGAATTATTTAAAAGCAATAGCTATTGACGAGGCTTTTCACCCAACGTTATTAATCAAGCAATTAAAAAATTCTCATCCAGACTCTTTTTTTAGGAGATTATAAAAATTCTGTTGTCATTCCCTTCTTTCCATCAATTAGCTATAAAGTTGCACGTATTTTACAAAAATTTAACTTTCCGGTCGTTTATTCTTCCATCAATAAAATTCCGAGTTCCATACTCAAGGACCTCATTCCGGGTATGAATTCCTGGGGTATTTATAGGATTCCTTGCCAGTGTGGTTTAATTTGCATTGGCCAAACTAAGAGAGCCTTGAAATTTCGCTTTAAGGAACATGAGGCATATCTTAAAAAAGGAAACACTGTTCTTCTGTTGCCCAACATTGTTGGTCCGAAAACCATACTTTCAATTTTTCTGCTGCCAAAAGTTTTTAAAAAACATCTTCCATTGACGAAATGTATTTTCTAGAAGCATTTCACTTTAAAAAAATCTTTCTGTTCTAGTTAACGACCCTAATTCCAATCCATCTTTGCCTTCAGCCTTTAAAGAAATTATGTTTTAGTTCTGGTTTCATGAACGGATGGCGCCAGTAGCTTGTCTCCTGTCCAGGTTTTCTTATCTTATCTTATGTAATCATAATATCTTATATCGTTCATTTGCGCTTTTGCAGCTGAGGATGATCGTTCCGTGAAACCATCGAAACTAGTTCTGTGAAAATTCGAAAATATAACACTGATTTTTGTTGTTTGACTTTTAAATTAATATTTGTTCGGCATGATATTGTATCTTAATTATTGAAGATTGTTTAATGCTTTGGTGTAAACATTTAACAACTAAATATTTACTGTTTTAAACACCATGGAATAAAATATGTGCTTGGCGTCTTTTTTTTAATAATAAGTTATCTTGTGTCGCTATATAAAACAATCTCTTTTCCCTATTATTTGCTGTCTCTAGTGATTGCGAAATGAAATTACTAACAACTGGGGTGGATTTCCTTTCTTAGCAAGTGAGGAGACTGCCTGCATAATATTTTTGGGGTTTGATCCATATGTAGCGCCCAAACCTTCTTTGAAGGTATTCCTCTCCATTGTGTCAATTCCAATAATTAATTAAAAATCTAACGTTTAATAATTTATCTTCAAAATCTATTTGAGACTTCGCCGCAAACGATTTTTCTTGGTTAAAATATAAATATTCAAATCCAGAGTACTTGTGTGCTATTTACTTCTTATTTCTTTAAGTAAAAAGACCTATACCAAACTCTTCTAAAATTCCCAGAACACTTCTTTAAAAGAAAGACTGATTTAAGGATGAATTCTGCGATTTCCTTTAAGAAGATTTTGGGACATTTTAGTTGTAAATTTAACACGTATCCTCCAAGAAATATTTTATGTTTCGATTAAATAGTCTATATCGTCACTAATAACAGCATTTTAATATGAAGTATTTATTTCTTGAACAAGAAAACATAATCAAAAAAGAAAACATACCACTTACTTTTTGCTATGCTTTTAAAAACCCATTTTTTATATCACTAGAAAGAAACGAAATAAATGCAAAATTAAGTAAGGTTAATTAAAAACGAGTGTTAGTATGAACTAATTAAAATAAAACTTCAAAAATAAAACTTTTAGTTAATACGTTAAAAAAAATTAAGATTTTTTTTTCAGGCTAAAGTAAGTTTACAGAAGTTCTTAGAAATATGTTGAACATTTGAAAAAGAAAATTCAGAAAATCAGTCTATTATAATATCAGCCCGATAAAAAAGCACGGGCGATGTACAGTTGCCCATTTCACTTCATATGAAAGTAAATTTGAAGCAAATTTGTTAAAAAACTTTCAATAACCCTTAAGTTTTATTATTTTTTAAGTACCTCTGCAGCAGAACTAGGGAAAAGGTTGTCTTCATTATTAGAATTATCTGCGCTCGGTAAGCGCAGCTTTGTAAGAACATCCGTTTTAATTCCTTCTAATTATTAGCAGCAAGCTTCAGTCTTATCACCTAAATACGAGATTTTGTACTTTATTTGCGCTTTCGGCGTTTTATAAACTGTGGCATTTTGTTTCTCCTAACAGTCGCTATTTTGTAAGTTTTCAGATGCGTTGTATTTTATATCCATTTGAGCTGTATTATAATGAGTATGATTAACGAGATTTCGACTATAAGGAAAAAAAGTATTATGATTTATATCACCATTCTCATTTTCTCGAGTATGGCGAGCAATGACGGTTATAACTCTATAATGTAACGTGGAGCGAAGTGATGGTCTCCAGTCTTTTACTGCTTTAAAACAACGAGTATGACTCTTTTACTAATTACTTATTAATACTGTATTGCATTTGTAATCTCTAGTTACTAAACTTTCAAAATTTCATCTTTTACCTGTACGGTAAGCGATAGCTTCTCGACGCATTCACAGGCTTTGCCTTGTGCCGCTATGATTTCCGTACTGCTATCAATATTTTTAAATAACCTTACTTTCCGAAAATTCCAGTAGTAGAAGCTTTTGTTTAAGAAATTTCCTTGAGCCCCCGTGTCCACGAGTGCCTCTACGAGTACGTTGTTAAGAAGAATCTGTATTACAGGCAATTACGAACTCTTCACCACAGCTGCATTTAAATGCATCTTAGAAGGAGTTTGAGATCCACAGGGGTCTGGACACTGAATTTCTTAGGCCCCTGTACTCGTTTATAGAATTTTTCTTTTCTCCTGTTGTCTTTTGGGTGCGCTGGCGGTCCTTGTCGAACTTCTTTATCGCATTTTCATTTTCATTTCTACTCGTTGACGGTTTTGTTGAAAAACGGCTTCCTTCGTTGAATTTATTTCTTTCTGCGGCCAACTATCGGCAGAACTGCTGTTGATATCCCTGGGTAGGAAATCGAGACTTTTCTGCTATTCGCTGGTTCTGGAATTTCACGGCTAATTCGAATAAATCTTGAAGCGTTCTCAGCTTCATGAAATCTTCTACTCCAGGTAACAATCTTGATAAGATTATTTCAATAACTCCCGTATCAGGCTTCCTTCCGTATAGCATATTGACTAACTCGACTTTAAGTAAAATGAATTCGATGAGTTCCTCAATTTTCCGTTGGTAAAAGCTGTAAAGTTCGGCTTCTAATTTTGCTCTGTCTTTAATTATCAGAAAGACCTCTACGAGCACTGTTAAAACTTTAAAAATTGTAGGTGAGGCTTCCGACTTTTCCAAGTAAAAATTTTCCAATTCCCTTCCACCATGACTCCGCCTGTCGTTGGAGGCTACTCGACGCAATAGCTAATTTCTGTCTCTCGGGTACAGGATACAACTAGAAGTAATTATCAAGGGCTTCCAGGCATGAGGTGACGGAATTTTTACCGTGGAACACCACTGCTGCCTTGATGGACGTTCGAATATTTTGTACTAAAAAACCAAACACATTCAAAGGGCTGGTCACCATCGGGCCTACGACTTCTAAGTCTTGGTGAAAGAACTGCACGTCCTGATTGTTGGCCATCGGACTAGATGAGAAATTCGGGGGCCAAATTTAATGTTTAGTTACTAAACGTCAGCCGTTACTCTGAAAGTTTAGTAACTAGACATTATACATTTATAAATTGCGTATAGTATACACATAACGCCCTTTATAGACGTCCGTAAATATTATTATAAAAGAAAAGAATGGCTATAAATTTAAAATTAGGCAACATAATTTTCAGTAAGCTTTTAAAAAAGTACAATGAAATTAATATAACTGAAAATATGTTGTGATGCTGTATTTGTAATGATTGTAAATAACAAGTAAATAACAACTATTATTTACATACAATGATTGTAAATAACAACTATTATTTACATACATTGATTGTAAATAACAACTATTATTTACATACATTGATTGTAAATAA
This sequence comes from Stegodyphus mimosarum, assembly GCA_000611955.2. NCBI lineage: Eukaryota > Metazoa > Arthropoda > Arachnida > Araneae > Eresidae > Stegodyphus > Stegodyphus mimosarum. The sequence goes on from KK118884.1 coordinate 223,773, forward strand.
CAACTGTTATTTACATACATTGATTGTAAATAACAACTATTATTTACAAAATAATTTATCAAATTTACTACCCTTCCCCCCAAAAAAATTGCATTATTTTATATAAGGTTTCATAAAATCTCTCCATTCTATTGTTGTTCTAGGTTATCTCATTTGATATCAGACATGATCAGAACAATTCCACGAATTTTATCTTAGCAAGGAGCACAAAGTTGCATCTGTTGTTGGCATGGGCTTAAGCATCATATATTTGGCAGTACGATTTTGTCCAACTCCGTCCCCAATTTTGATGGAGATCACCTTTAATTACGATCCAAAAGTCTCCCAACCTTCCTTCTCTGCAGCCTAACACTCGAAGGGAATTTCGGCTGGCCCCATATTTTGCGTACCTTCATACTGCACAGACAGTATACATTTACAAACATCTATGCCATTCTCTGGGATTCAAACTCAACCCCAGTGAACGGTACAGCAGCCGCACTAACCATTATAACGACTGGGATAGCATTATTATATTCTAACTTGTTTAAGCACTTTATTAAAATATTTTTGCTTTTATAACTTTATTACACTTTACAAATATACAGCTTTCCACATAAAACATGTATTTTTTTAATTTTTCAAAAGCGTAAAAAAGTCACATGAGATTACACATGACATAACACAGTTAACACTATTTTCAATTATCCGAACTTCTTGTGATCCCTGTTAATCATGATAGTCATATTTCTGGCGTACGTATCTGATTAATCTGAGTTTTCTACTATCCGATATAGTTTAATGAATAATCGGGATTTAATAAATTTTTTTAGATACAAATAATTCTGGACTACACTTTTTATCCCTTTAAATTCTTCAAAGCAGAGAATATTTTGAAAGTACATAAGTATTTGTTATTAATGAGCTTCATTTTACTTTGTCGGAAAAAAAGGCGCAAGCGATCCGGATAATTGAGATTCCAAATATCTGGGGTCCTGCTTTTGGTTTGCTTACATATATTCATATCAAAGCTATATTTAGCAACTAATTATGTATTTCGCACCTACCAATTCCACAATTATTTGTTAGATATATTTAGCTTGATCCTACTTTGCCGTCTGACATATATTGCCTTTAAAAGCCATTTTCATATTTGTAATTAGGAAATTATAAACAGACAAACTCATGAGGTTTTGTAAATGTTTTATTATTCTACCAAAGTGAATGTTTACGTCATAAATGTGAATGTTAATGCGTGCTTTGGGCTTGCTTGCAATAAATAGAAGATATCTCACCAAATGAAGTTCAATATTTAATACTTTTGCCACGCCCTGACTATATGTAGGCTAGTAGAATGAAAAGGATCGGTGAGGTGATGTGTTATTTCATGCATGGAAAAGCGGCAAAACGTTGATGTTTGGAAGATTTGTTGGGAAAGTATAATTAATATCAGAGAAGTTGTAAAAAATTACGCTGTACAAATCTCATAGAAAATAAACATCATTAAACTAATTTTGCCCTAACGTAAATAGCAATCAAATGTTTTTGCCTTATGAAATAAAACATCCTTACTTAAAAATAATAAACTTTGTGTCATAAAGATACCAGATAACTATGAATTAACTCTTACGAATTAACTCCGGTTAAAAGTGGAATACTGGGCAAAGCTCTATTATCATAACTGGTGTAAGCCACGACAAATGTACATCCATAACGATTATTCACGAGGACTGCTGGTAGAACTGAAAGTGACGATTCATATAAGCAAAAAAATATAAAATACTTTAAGCTTTCCTTTCTCTGAAACATAAATTAATTCATTGTCGACAAAGTTTGGTATTCTAAGAAGCAAGAACAGTTGAAAGATGACGATTAATATTTTCATTATTTCTTTCAGAATTAAGCAAACTTTAGTTTCAGCTCAATGACCCAAAAGTGTGTTACACAGAATTTCTCGTCCTGAAAAACCGCATGATATATGCTAAACTTTCAAGCAAAGAATTCCATTCCACGTCAAGTAAAAAGAACATTAAGTCTGCAGGTAATGAAAACGAATAGGTTTTATTGTATAAGAAGTGTCGTAACGTTTACGTTTACGATCATTTGGGAATAACTTCGAAGGAAAGAGTTCTTTGTGTCTTTGTGTTCTTTGTTCATTCTGAAATGGAGGTAATTACTTTTCATTTGTTGAGAGATGTCGCAAAGAACTGCATTGGCTGAGGCTTTAAACTGCCATGTTCAATATGGAGTTTGTAATATGTTAAACTCGCTTTACAAATTCAGTCCTTCGGAACAGCATACGTTTAAAAAAAGAACGAAATGAATTATGGGAGAAAACTTTCTAGCTGTATTTGTGAATGGAATTTTAGTCAGACATATTATGCATAAGGCAGAGAGGTATAATATTATTTTGTACTTTTATGAGTAAGCAATAAATAATGCAGCAGATTACTCAGTTGTTCTTCATCTTGAGATTCAATAAATGCACAAACAATTCATTATATGCGTGCTTTGAGAATTTCAAGACTCTTAGGATCAATCTATCTTTTTCATCAATTGAAAAATCGTTCACAAATAATTATATGGGAGGTACGTCAGTAGTAATAATATGCTTTGATAATATTCAGGGCAATATTCAGTTTATGTTAGCATATTCGCCCCGAAAACGATCAACATCTAGGGCTTTCTGTTGAATAAAATGTAAAAGAAAGAGAAAGTTGTGTGTAATTATTTTGAAGCAGGAGACCTGAAACATATGCAATGCCCTCGGCAAGACTGAAACCCAGGTCCTACTGGAATCCCCTAAAACAAGAATGTCCTCTTGTTCTCTTGTTTTAGGAGATTATAAGAATTTTGTTGTTATTCTTTTCTTTCCACCAATTAGCTACAAAATTGCACGTGTTTTACAGAAATTTAACTTTCGTGTTGTTTATTCTCCCATCAAAAAAATTCCGAGTTCCATACTTTAAAGATCCTATTCCAGATATGAATTCCTGTGTATTTACAGGATTTCTTGCCAGTGTGGTTTAATTTATATTGGTTAAAATAAGACAGACTTAAAATTTTGCGTTAAGAAACATGAGGCATACGTTAGAAAAAAAGAAACGCATAATTCCTCTGTTGCCCAGCATTGCTGGCCCGAAAATCCCACTTTCCATTTTTCTGCAGCCAACCTTACTCAAAAAAGACCTTCTATCGGTGAATTAGATTTTCTGGATGCGTTTCTTCTTCAAAAAAATTTTTCTGTTCTAGTTAACGACCCTAATTCCAATCTATCTTTGCCTTCAGCCTTTAAGGAAATTATGCTTTAATTTTCTTGTTTCATCAATAGATGGCACCTGTTGCCTAACTCCTGTCTAGCCATTCTTATCTTATCTTATATCGTTTATTTGCGCTTGGACAGCTGAGGACGGTTGGGTAAAAATCATCGAAGCTAGTCCTGTAAAAATTTGCAAATATAACGCTGATTTTAGTTGTTTGACTTCTAAATTAATATTTGTTCTGCGTGTTATTTTACCTTAAATATTGAGGAATGTTTCGAACTAAAGTCGTTTGTCAGATTTTTCTAATCAAGCAATATATAACCTTTACACAAACACAAAATTATGGTTGGAACCTCTCGAATACGTGTCGACAAGGCTTCCTGTTATACCACGAAAGCATGCGGAAAGGAGGGAGAAAATACCTTATGTACTTGAGCATTAGGGACTCAATGGCCAAATCCTAATGATGACGAATTATTGTCCACCATCGTTTAGTTCGGGCAGAAATAGTGGAGTTACGTTATTAGACTACGACGGTACGGTAAAGGATGGAGCAAATACATTATAGTTACTTAAATTTACGCGATAAGATCTAAATAGTATTTAGGAATGTTTCGAACTAAAGTCGTTTGTCAGATTTTGATAATCAAGCAAAGTACAACCTTTACACAAAATTATGGCTATCGTAATTTCAAAAAAGAAGTCTTTGTTCTTTGCTTTAATAAATTAGCCAAGCAACCAAGAAAGAAGTTAATATAGTTTTAGCGTCTGATTATAAACAGTAATCAGTCTAGTGAGGTTAAAGTATCTAGTTTATCGTATAACAATACTGTACGTAAAACTTATTGATGTCCTGGAATTGAAAACTGTAGCAACAGCTAAAAAATTTCCTTACTTATGAAAACACAGTAAAGCGATAGTCATTCAATGCAGTTCCTGTTCAGGCAGACAGTTTCAACAGACTTTGCTACAGTCTCATTATCGTGTATTACTGTAGAATCATCTAAACTACTCTCAATCAAATCAAGAAATTTTCTAATAAGTTCAAAATTCCAGAACCTTTTTTTTATTTCCTTCTGCATATTTTTTTTCCAAAATTGTCTCAATATTCAGAACATTTAAATACTTTTTATGATTACAATGCCAGCAAATCAGGTATGTACCCACAGCTGATTTCCGCAGTTAACAGTGCACTTATTACTCCTACGTTTATATTTTGTAACAAGTTATTAAAATACCATCATAACTCTAAAACGTCCTTTTAGTTTTTTCTGCATAGTCCATAGTTTATCAGCTTCGTATAACTTTCCCAATTAGCCCATAGTTATGTTCCCATATATTAGCTCGAACGTATCATATATTCGACAGAGATAGGGCGTATGACCTGAACACTCGGTTATTATGATATTAAACCTTAAGCTAATACATACTTTTAGATAGATCAAAAGTATTGATTTTCAATACTATGCTTATTATTTTGCCTCTTTAACATTTCGAACACGCAAAATTAAGGTATTAATTATTTGACTTGAGTAAAAAAAAGAAAAAAAACACAGTATTAAATTTTGTATTCAAACTATTAAAAAATAAAAAAGAGCATTAATAGCTTTCATAATCTTGATTGCTGCATCTTTTTAATTTTGAATGGTTAGTTACCTTAAAATAAAAAATCAAAATTTTCTGTTGTTATTCAAATTATATTTCACTGTGAAAATTTCCTGTTTATATCTACGAAGAATTAATGAAAATGTTAGAAGACACAAACAGATTTATAAGATAAAGTTTTGGATCTATGTAAAATTCCCTCAGAAGGCTGTTGAAAAAGGCATGGCGAAGAAAATGTTTCTGAATAATTTTCGTTTAAAATTACGAAAACGTTAATGCAACATTTTTTTAATAGTACTTAACCAATTTCGCTACATTTCATCTAAAATTAATTTTCTAGAAATTCTAGATAGAACTATTAAGAGTGGTAACGTTCTGAAATCAGTGATATAAAAACGTCAATATTATTTTTCCTTTTGAGAGCAAATTTCACTTGGAAATGCATTGAAAAATTTATTCAAAATAAAAACATATTATATTTTGCAGCAGTTTATAAACATCAAAATATTCTTTAAAAAAGTGCTACGTTTTACTACAGTTTGTTGACATCAATTGGTTATTCACTTAGAAAGTAGAATATTTTCTATCGGAGGAAAAACAGCTCCATAATGGAGGAAAAGCATAGCTATATTGTGAAGAATTTTGCTATTTTTTAATTCACTGAAAGGTGTAACAACTTAAAATAGCTTTTATTTGCATTTCAGACGCTTCCGTTTCTTAATATTGTTACGGATTTCATATTTATTTAGAATTGTAATTAAAATTGCTTTATATTTCCCGCGCGCAACGCAGACGATTTTTGAAGAGAATGCTACGTCGAAAAAAAAGAAAATAAAAATAAAAGAGCGCGTGTATTTAATGTTTAATGAATAAATAACTCCTAATTACTGTTGCCATCAATAAACCTAGAAAAATCGAGATTGTTCTACTCGTAATTAAAAAGCTTATAAAACGCGAATTGAAACACCTCATCTCAGTTGTTGTTGTTGTAGCTGTAGTTGTTTAAAGCGAACTGCTGTTTGTTTACTTAATGCTGCAGCGATTTCGCTGTTTTATAGAATTAGTTTATCTGTTTTGAATTGAGTTTTGCTAAACGTTTGAGATATTGTTATATTCTGTGAATATCTCTGAAGAAATATTTCAGCATTTTGATTTATTTCTTGTGGAAAGAATAAACTTTCTTTAATTCTTAACGACTTGTGCATTCAATCCATAACGAAACCGTAAGCACGTAACAATATGCTTTAAAATTTTTGTATTTGTCTTCATTACTTGAAGAAAATTGTGCCCTGGCAAAATAGCTTATATATAGTTGTATATAAATATATATGTATATAGGTA
>KK118884.1:229989-255568 GCA_000611955.2 Stegodyphus mimosarum
TGTGTTTGTGTGTGTGTATATATATATACATATATATATATATATATATATATATATATATGTATGTATCGTATATTTCGGCGTATAACGCGCACTTTTAACACAAAAAGCAAGATCGAAATTTACGAGCGCGCGTTATACACTGGATATAAAAATGATGCATTTTAAAATTAGGAAAAGAAGAGCATGCAAAAATTAGATTCTATATATATCTAAATGCTCTTTATTCAAAAGAAATTACACACCTTATGAACATAAAGATTTTTATTATCGGATAATTTCCTTTACACAAAGCGCATTAATTGTTGTGCTTTCATTCATTCAGAGAAAACATTTGATTCCTAATTCCTCGAATTCATTCGTGTTCGATGTACTCTTACTTGTAACCCCCATTTTCTCGAAACACTAGAATAATATTCTTGTGCACATCTGCATTGAACATAACCCACCCTCTTTGCAGAATTATTTACTCCCTTAAGGTATTTATCACACACGCAAATTGCTTCCCTTATCGCATGCGAATTCAGCATACGATTGTTCGAAAGTAAAGGAAAATTTTCGAATGAATAACTTTAGAATGACGCGTTATGTGGCGAATTCACCTAAAAACTAAAATATACCTAGAACTTTTGAACAGTGACCTTTTCTTTAAGAAATCCCTGTTTATTCATTTAATACTTGTTAGTTTTTTTTAGCAAAAAGCTTTTTATTTATGGAAAAACCGAACACACTTCTGGAATGTTTCAAAATAAATACACAATTAAATATTCTTTAGCTGACTGGTTACAAATACATAGATCAAGTTTTAAAAATGAAATGAAATAAATTAAGTTTCCTGTGCAAAAGATTTTAGTCACATTAAAGCAGTTTAGTGACATGACTACTTGAATTAGAAATATGCGGAATTTAAATGTTTCTTCAAGGATAGTCACAGGTAGGAAGTCGCTGCTTATTCTATTAAAAACCTTTTAGAGGAAACTCTGTTTCTTAAAATACAAAACTGAGCTTTAAAACTGTAAAAACTGCGTGATTTTTAACCCTTTCCCCGGACGAAAGAAAATAGTAGTTACTGCTTGTATAATATTAAATTTCACTGATTACAAAATTTCTAACTTGAGTGTCTTTCTACAAATGGAAGTTATGCAAATGGCAGTTAATGTTTATCTAAAGTTTCGTCTGTTTCCATTTAAAGGTATCATATGATTAAAATTGATACGGCATTACTTTATTTAATACTTTCTTAATATTTAAATACTATACATGAAATATTCAGTTTTTCAATCAGAAAAACACACATTTTAATGCACACATTATCATACCATTTCTAAATGTGCCTTTTAAGACAGAAGGAGCGATACGGCATACAAGTGTCCTCTTGAAGGAGGTAAATGAAACCAGTGAAAAAAATGGGACTCTTATTTTTCGCCTTGATGCTACGAGGATGTATATACACTACTTACTTCTGCATTGCTGCATTGAATTCATTGCTGCATTAAGCTTACAAATTAATTTTCAACCAATGTTCATGGATTTAATTAGTTATGTTTATTATTTTAAATGAACGCAAAACTTCAAAAACTTCTGCGAAAGGATCAGCTCACGAAATTTGCAAATTAGATGACTAACAGTGTGTTGCACAGTAAATGCATGTTGGAATTCTGGTGTGTAATGTTGTTAAAATTTAATACGATGATTGGTCCCCATTAGTTATGATTCAAAGGCATCATTTAAGTGATAGGTAAGAGTGATGTTTAATGGGTAAACTAGAGAAGAAAAAACAAGCGGAGGTGGCCTAGGATTTCAATGTTCTTCTAAGCGTAATATCAAGAATTTGGAACCTCTTTTTAAAAAGTGAATCAGTTCGCAGATAACTTGGTGAAGGGCATTCAACGAAGCAACTACAGTCGAAGACTGCTTTCAGTCATTGTTGGCTCGAAGACACCAAGAAGCGATAACAAAAGGGCTGGTTTTGGGCCTCCAAGCTGCCGCTGAAACTCGAATTAACTATTCAACTGCTGCACGAAGATTTTTGCAGGAAAATTAAAAATCTTCGTGAACTTCTTTTTTTAATTATAAGGTAAATTTGTAATTTGTATTGATTTAAAAATTTTTAATAGGAAGAATTGGTTTCTGGCTGTTAACATAAACTGTAAAATGAAATAACAATTACATTATTTACACGAAGTTGAAGCGAAGAATTTGGAGAACATTTCAGAAAGAAAGTAGATTTCGAACGAATGCTTTTTTGGAGGTGTAGAAGGTGATTCTTAGACACTGAATATGGAAACTTTGCGAAACAGAGGTAATTTGCCTTTTTAGGAAAACGAATTAACGCTCTGGCCGTAGGAAAATGGCAGTAGCTGAGCGAGTTACCTTATTAGTAAGGAAAGACAGGACTCAGCGACCAATAAATTCTCCTAGTCCGGTTGCCGGGGAGGCAAGGAAGAGAGAGAAAAGGAGAAGGAACGGACGAAAAGAAGGTGTCAGATGTAAGCGAATGGAGGAAATGAAAGGCTGTGGATAATGAACCAAAATCTCATGTAAATCCTTGAAATCCCGTGTAATGTCGTCTGGAAGTGCTAGTAGCCCAGAATATTTTTCTAATTGATGACAATATTCGTCCACACCTAGAATTTCGAATGAATTGGCCAATTTATTCCACAGATTTTAACTCGATTGATTATGTATGTGGAGCCTTAAGGCGTTTAACTGTAGAACTTCGAATGCGTCCCCGGATATGCCAGGATCTGAAAAGCGCACTTTCAGATGAGAACAGTAGAATTTCTCAAGACTTCATCTAAAGGTTTTTGAACTCTTTGAAATCAAGACGAAAAATATGAAGTTTTCATCTCTATCCTACTTGACCATACACCATATTAAATAAGGATTTCTTCCCAAAAAGGGCAGATAGATAATTTTTTTCATCCCTTTTAAATTCCCATAAGCATGACATTAAATTCAAAATTTTGAGATTAATCAACTAGTAAGCAGGGTAGTTTATGATAAACAAAGTTTTTCTACTTTTTTGCTTTCAATAATTTTGTAATACGATTACAGTTAATATTTATTCCTGTCGCTATCCTTTACCTTAGCGGTATGTTATATTATGTGTTATGTTTCTTATTTTCAAAGCATATTCATATTCTGTTCTGCAGGAGATTAGTTATATGTGTACTTTTAGTTTATAGTAAATAATTGGCCCACTTTGAGTTATTTTAAATAAAATTTTGCTTTCTAATCTTATTTTAATCTGTTTCAAACATATTTACTAACAGCGACAGAAGTAAAAAAAAGACGTTATGTCTAGGTAATTCGTTTAATTTCATTTTATGATTACTTTGTTATTTGAAATTAAATACGAACACTTGAAATACGTATTTGACATTTTAGACATTACTATAAATAAATGCGCAGTTTCTTCACTGAGAGCTTGTAATACAGGTTTTTGCTCAAAATTTATCACTTTATTAAGTTCGATTTAGCTCATTATGAAACCAGATCACAGCTCGTCATTTTGTTTTTGTTTTTTTAGTGCTGTTTTTCACATTTATGCATCTATTTACACAGCAACGTATATGTTAACGTAATTATAATACTGCGTGTCTTCGCTAGTATCACCCGAAAAAAATCATTCATAATTTGTAACAGTCTGTACATATGAACAGAAATACGCCATGTGGGTTCACAACATAAAAATGTAAAACACATCTAGCCAAATCCACATATAATTTCAGAAATGGTGATTCTACTGAGATTTAGATGACAAAACTAGGCTTCGATGTTCAAAACCATGTGATAAAAGACGAATTACACCAAGACTCCATATTGTCGAAGATTCTGCTCCGCTGAAAGGTGAGGCTTAATTTTAGTGGATGATATTTTAGACGACCGACTGCCATTATGATAAATCATCTTATCATAAGCAACATCACAAATTGTTTAACGAAGTCCCAAATCATTTGAAAATGAAACAGCAGACATTACGTAAACTAAGAAGAAAAATTAAATGGTTTTGGGGTTTTGTAGAACATAATTCTTTCAAAGAGGTTTGTCGTCCACCGGTGCCGCTCAGGAGATCTGCGATGTTATTGTCCGAATAACAGCAGAAGGTGACACTGAAGCATTCATTTCGCAATACAAATATTGCACTCACACGTCTTCTTAATAATTATATCAGATCATATCATTCAATGCTTTGCATCTTGCCCCAAGTTGCATTTAGATGCATTTTTCTAGTCAAGGGAACGAAGTTAAAAGCTATTAGCTTATTATTATGGAAACATGACCACAAATGCGATCTCCAGTGGCATATAGCATGCTCAAACAGCATTCTCTTTCAGTGTACGTTTACTACAACACGTGCTGTGATAGGGATCTTTGTTAGGTCTTCTACAAGGTTTGTCTTTCAGTGACGTCACTGATTCATATTCTGTTCAACTACTCTCTACTCCTTTCGTGTCTTCATTTCTTCTACCTCTATAAGTGATGTCATTGAAATCGAGCGTTGGAAAGAGCCTTATAAAGTATTTCTCCCGCCTTCTTCGCATGCCTTCGTAGTGTAAAGGCCAGCACACTCGACGCGTATTCGGAAGATCCGAGGTTCAAATCCCGGCGAGAGCATTGCCCATTTCTTTAATTCCCTGACATCGAAAAAAGCCTAATAAATCTACATTACCGCCTGAACTAAAAAAGCTAGTGGATGATGATTTTCCACCAACAAGATTTGGCAATTGGGTCCCCTAATCCAAAAGGGCGAGTATGCAATGTATTTCTCCCAACTTCTAAGCATATCTTTGTGATGTAATGGCCAACACACTCGGCGTGTATTCAAGAGATCCAAGATTCGAGTCTCGGTGAGGGCATTGCTCATTTTTCATGTCTCCTGCTTCGAAATAATCTAATGTCTTTGTTTATCTCCTCACCTTAATCAGTTCTGTAAAAGTCTATTGAGAATTCTCTGATCGTTACCATTCTGTTGCCATATTGTGTGCTGAATTTTAATTAATTATTTGTTGACGTGGAAGTCTAATAGTTAACTAAAAGTTCTTAAGTGCTTTCCGTCGGGTATTCAGAAGACATCTAAAACAACACTGATTTAAATTAATTCGATTGGAGCATTGATTAAAAAATATCAAAAAGGGTATGACGAACCAAAAACTATTCAGAAATTATGTTTTAGAGGAACTACGTATTGAATAATCTTGAATAACACATTTGTTGAAGTTGTAGAATTGTCGTTTTCATACATTTCTAAGCATTGGAAGTAACAAAACAGGAAAAAAGATGTAAAAAGATAATAGTATTACATTTGCTTTCCATATTTTTGCACATATATTACAGAAACTCCAGAGCTATATTAAGAGAAAATTTGGCAACCAGCTAAAGTAATAAAGTGTAAAGTAAACACTACTGGACAGACGTGGACAATGAAAAGTAAGACAAACACATACGAAAACGTAAGATCAATAGTGATTTGCACTATCTTTTCAGGAATGCTCCCGAATTCCTTCGGCTTCCCTTTTTTCACTCCTATGTAGCTTTCGGCAATCTCTGCCGTTTCTTCTTCCGAAGGTCGAGAAGGAATTCTGTGGAAACGTCTTTTTCGCAAAGAATCACCGAATTACAGCCCCGCAACTCTAGCACGCGCCATTAAACCAGAACATTCAACTCGAAGTCAGCAGACACGAAACAGTGCAACGGCTTTCAATTTAATCACCCGAAAAACGTAAGAGTTTCAAAGGGAACAGCGAAAGAAATCAGATAAGGAATCTGGTTGCAACATGTCTGTGTTTATTCCGCTATTTTCACTGTAGAAGTTTAACTTTTTTTAATCGCAGATGTCTGCCTAATTTCGTGTAATGGTCTCAAATTTTCTTCCCTGCCTGAAAATGGCAACATTTAAATGTACGCAGTGTTTATTTTAATAAATGATTCTTGCTTTCAAATAACAATATTACGATTCATTATAGAAAGAGGACTGCCTTTGGGAACACGAAAACATTTATTCCATTTTTTATGAAGCAATGTTTATAAAGAGAAAGCAGTTGTTTTAATAAAGAGGATTATTTAAGATTATTAATTTAAGATCGCTTTCTACTGGGACTTCGATTCAGGTTTCGTCCGGGAAAGCCCCTAATTGGATGATAGGTTTTCATGTTAATATTTACAACGTGAAACGAATATTTCCTTTAGAAGTTCCTCCACGAAGGTATCCCCCCTTAGGTAGATAGCTCTATGCATTTGCATACTCCAATATCTTGTTCAAAATGGTATCTTGAAACAAAGAATGATGACCAGTGCCAAGAAAAGAGTTATCGGTTATTAAACTTTATCTCAGGTTTGCATATGTATCTCCTCTTACAGATTAACGTAACATTTTATGTGGTAACAGTCGCTATTACCATTATAACTTTAACATAGTCATTACAAATAACCTTGTTTAACATAACCATTACAAAGTTATTTGTAATGGTTATCTTATACACTAAAATTAGAAGCAAAATTACTACACATTTAAATGTACATTTAGCCCTCTGAATTTCGCATACTTAGGGCAGATTAATATTAAGTATACTTCCAATATAATATTAAACATACTTCCCATACTAGTTCTAAACTACTTTTTTCTTTGTGAAAATTAATGTTTTCACTGCAAAAAGGAAGTTCTAGTTCAGCCTAAATTTGTAAAGCAATATAATTTTTTCATTGTGCGTCTTCTGGTGGTGCGAGTGGTTAACATATAAAGCTGTGAATTGGACAGTTGGATGAGAGGTTTCAATCACGGGAAAAACGCACGGGATTTTTCACATTTCTGCCAAACGTTTAATACTTTTTATAGTGGCGTTCAAATTATAACGTTATGAACAATAACCCATCACCTCTTAGATTTAATCGACTCGATCTCGCGCTTTTCGTCAGTCACACTTTTAGTTAGGGAAGAATGTAAAGATTTTTCGCATTTATTTTAAATATTTTTATTGTGTGAACTGTTAGGACATCCAACTGACAACAGAGATATATGTAGTTTTAACCCAGGCCAAAGTGAAGATGAGATTTCCAGTTTCTTGCTCTGAAATGATTAACAGTCTCCGTAACTTTATATTCAGTTTCACGAATATTGCTTCTATTTCTATTTACTCGTAATTCACGAACGTCAATATTTTAGTTATAAAATTAGCTCAATTTCTATTTAATGAATTTCAATACTTCAGGCATCCTGATCTGTTTCCCCCTTTCTTCTATTTTGTTAATTAGCCACCCAGTCAGTATAGTGGTTAGTGAGGCTGACTGCCGTACCGATGGGCCCGGGCTCGTGTCCCGGAGAAGGCATGATTGTTTGTAAGTGTATAGTAGCTGTGAAGTTACGGGGTACGCAAAATACGCCGAAAGTCCTATAGAGTGATTGTTGATAGGAAACATGAGGTGGAAGACCTTCGAAAAGCCTGCCGAGTTTTTTTCCCCTCAGAAATGGGGCGGAGCTGTATAGTTAGTGCACTATTACAACCGATGCTGCAATTCTGGTGTCAAACTGCCTTATAACGTTACCTGTCCTATCTATTTAAAACATATCTTTCATTCATATTATTTATGAAGTGACTGAGTATTGTAATGCTTGTTATTTCTGTAGCAACATCGTACATTAGAAAGAATCATCGGTATTTAGTATTGCCTTCCTCAAAATAGCCAAGCACTTAAATAATTTCCACTAAACGGTTGCGTTCTAAGTTAACTTTATTAGAAGAATTTACAAGACTGTAGAGACATTAGGATTTTTTGGAAGCAGGAGTCATGAAAAAGGAGTAACTCCTTCGTCTAGACTCGAACCACGGACCTCTGGAATACGCGCCCAGCGTGCTGACCACTGCACCACGAAGGCATGCGAAAAAATCAGGAGAAATACCTAATAAGGCAATTATAAATTAACTTGTGGTGGCGAAAGGCAAATTACTAAAGGTATAATGTGTGTCTGAAATGTACTCTAAGAAACAAAATATAATAGTTTAGTTATGTGTAACATAAAATGAGAGGAAAAAACACTAAAACAACCGATAAAAATATCTTCATGAAATTATTTTCATCATTCCCAAGACACTACGGGATAGAAATTCTTCACCAACATTGAGATTCATTTTATTTTCAAAAAACGAAAGTGAAAAGCACCGATCCAAAATGAAAACTTCAAAAAGGTAACAAATGAATAAAAAAAGGAAAAACTCAGAGACGTAAACAAAAGGACTTTAAATTCTGGAAAACCTGAAAAAATAACAAAAAGAAGATTTATTTAAGTTGTAGAAAGAACAGAAAAATGTCACACGCATTTATATTTTTTTCGCATAATATTCGAATTTCTCTTCCTTCCATATGTCTTGTCTTTGATATAAAGTATTGATTCAATAATTCAACACGATTTCTTTCATAAATATGTCTTAACTTTAAAGAGAGGTTTAAGTTTTTTCTACTCCTGTGTGTGCTACATTATATTCAAAATTCGTTTGCGTAAAGCTATCGGAACTTTATTAATATTTTTATAGAGGCCATTTTCGTAAGAAATCTGATTAGTATTGCCTTTGGATTGCTTACTGGTAACTCAGTTTATTTCTTATCTCGTTCAATTTGTTTGATGATAAATGATTTATTGTCAATTCATATATGCTTTCTTTTTGTTCTTTTTTCGTTCCAGATATTACTTAATTTTCTTTTGCCCCAATGGCCGGATACTTGCTTTTAAAATATCCGTTAAGACTGGCCGAACATATCAGTCATTTAGCCATGGTATAAGCAAGAGCATTTGCTTAGGCTGTACCACAAAAGGCAAACGTTTTTACAGCCTCATAATCTGCTACTTTACAGCAGTAAATTCAAGCTGTTTTTTTTTCCTTCGCCCCGATTGCTTCGCAACCATGGTAAAGACAGCTGCGACAAATGCTTTTGTTTCACTTCACTTCCGTTCAGCGCGTTTCGCTTCGTGAATTGCGCATGTGAAGGGGGGTTTGAACTACACTCCGAAATGCGATGGGGGAAAAGACGCGTGTTATTATGCAATTATAATTATGCAAATACATCTTTGCGTAATTCATTAAAATTATGAAAAATCATAATATGAACTTACAGATTTAAAGTAAAAGGAATTAATACTTGATTTAAAAGACATTAATATATTTTCTGCCAAATAAAATTAATACTTTATTGGTAAACATTCTTGGATACCCTGATACAGCATAATGCTACACGAAAATCAAATCAGATAAATAAAATTATATCGTTGATATAATATTTCAGAAATTTTATATATTGTAGAGACATTAGGGTATTTTTTTGGAAGCAGGGGACATGAAAAATGAGCAATACCTTCACCAGGACTTGAAACTGGATCCCTCGAATACGTCCCGAGTGTGCTACCATTCCACCACAAAGGTAAGCAGAAAAGAGAGAGAATGCTTTATATACTTCCCCCTAAAATCCTCTTTTAAAGAAGGCCCAATCGCCTAATCCTAAGAAAAATCATTATTATCCGCCACCTTTTAGTTCGGGCGCCACTGTACAGTCATTAAGTTATGTTGAAGCAGGAAACACAAAACAAGAGCAATGCCCTCGCTGGGACTCGAACTTGGACCTCTCGAATACGGGCCGAGTGTGCTACCGTTACACCACGAAGGCATGCGGAAAGGAAAGAGAAAATACATAAGTGCGCTTAGTCCACTAGTGAGCGGTAAAGTCACTAAACCATTAAATTTGACTAGGATTCGATTCCTGGTAAACGCGTTGGCTGTGTGAGCACGTTCGTCGTTTTGTCCGTGTGCAGTGTATAATACCTTAAAGATATCCTCCACGAAAACATCCCTTTCCTTAGGCAGATAGCTCTTGCGTTCTTTGCCCTAATGAAAATAAACAAAACAACCAAAACAAACCAGGATAAACGCATTTTTATTTTGGAGTATATTTTGTATAATATTTTATTGATTTCAAAGGTGATAAAACACGGGCTCTTTTTCAACAGAAACAAGAATTTCTTGCAAAAATATTTTGCTCTTAAAGAAAAGGAATCTCTGTCGGATAGTCCTTAAAAATCAATGGAGTTTTATTTAAGTTCTATGTCAAACTATGCAATTTTTGGTGTAAAACGAAGTATCCAACTTAACATCCTCTAGTCAATTGCCAGTTTTATAATCGTATGATTCACATTTTTGTTTGTTTGACAAGAATAGTTTGAGGGATAAAGGTAATTATTGTATAGGTACAAACAGAAGCCATATCGACATGTATAATGGTTCTGTTTTTTGAACTTTGCAACAAGATTTTGAAGATGGAATCTCATGTATTATCTTATTATACTAAAAGTGTTGTTTTAAAATGCAATTAAATGTTTCTAAATATTATTCTTTGAAACAGAACTAAATAAATAAGTTACTCTCTAATTTAGAGGTTATGTCTTAAATTATATTAGCACTTTCTTTTAATTTTAAGTTGAACGTATGAAGTAAAAGTCTTTCAAGAGCGCATTTTAAAGGCCGAAAAAACGTTTTACATTTTAACCATTATTCCTGCCTTAGATTTTAATCGATGTTTGACCCTGTCAAATGGCAGGAGGTTCAACCTTAGATCATATTTCTATTGTGTGTAGACACGTGGTGCAAGAATATTATCTATTAGCATATGAATAATAATTTTCAAAGTAAAACTTTTCTGATTTTCCTGTTTCTAATTCTTCTCTATCTGAGTTTAACTTTTACAATGGAGATGTGCTTACTTGCTTCTAAATCCAAACACAAAAGCGAAGACATGAAACCTCACGTGCCAGAGAAACACGAAAATGACAAGCACTTCTTCATTTTATGTTCTAAACTTCCGCGAGCGAAACATACGTTCCCTTTTTAAAGAGACTTATCCACGAAACTTCAACTGAGAGAGGAACCATGGCGTTCTTAATAGACTCGACAAGCAGTCAACTGTTGTCTTCTCGGGAGAATCGGCGGTTGCAGTTAAAAAGTTTATTGTCCTAGACTGATAATTGCGAGCCGATAGCAATGGCGAAGATGAGTTTGTGGACTGCACTGCAGGAGGATCGTCTCCTTTGTGTCCCGGGAAAGGGTTTCGATCGATCACTTCTCCTCATCCGCATCCCGGACATCCCTCTCTTTCTCGCTCGCTCTTTCTCTCATTCTGTCGTTCACTCTTCAGTTTATGCAAACTCAGCTCTTTTCTTGAAGACACGCCTTTGTGTCCTAGTAGAAGGACTGGAATCTCTACGATAGCCTGTTTGATCTTATGGATCATTTCTAACTGAAGCACGAAGAATTAAATGTGATATGTTTCTGAGACTCTTTCAAATGAATCTATTCATAATTTCAACTAGCTGGGGTCTTCAACCTCGTGCTGTCTTTAATTTCAAATAACTGAAGTCTTTAACCCCGAGGCATTTAAAATTCAAATAGAGTTTTCACATGCGCACCACACATACACATACATGTATAAGACCTTCATTTGAACCACTTTCTTTATTAAAAAATAATAAATATTGAACCAAACATTTTTAAGTCTTGTTCTTTTACAATGTTTGTATACTTTCTTTATGCATTACGCAATTTATAAAAAGTTTATAGTTTAGCCGTTACAGCCGCGACCATGGGCACCAAGCACACATGCGTCAAACAGACCTATTTATTCACAAAATAGGGTAGATGGACATAATTAATGTAATAGGGATTTTTTCCGTCCTGTTTTCCCTCTGTTTATTTTCACTGTGTTCAAATAGGCAGAAAAGGCTTAAAAAGGCAGAAAATAGATTTTAGTAGTCTAAGATAATATACTGACCATCATTTATAATTAATTGTGAGATTACATTGTATTTAATTTGTACATTTATTTATTTACTTAGATATTTAAAAAATACGAGTGTTCTTCAAAAATTAATTTTGCTATATATTCATAATTGTATAATAAAGTGTAAATAATAACCATTATTGTATACTAATTTTTGTTATAATTATTTAACTATTATATATTGTTGTATAATTTTCATTATTATATTATTATTGCAGTGAATTCTAACATAATAATATTATAACCAATTATGATAATTTACTGATAAAAAAAATTAATATTGTCTCGTGCTTACGGGTTCGTAAAGGATTGAATGCACAAGTCGTTTAAAAGTTAATAAAATTTATCCTTCTCACAAGAAATAAAACAAAATATTGAAATATTTCCTCAGAGATATTCGTACAATATCACAATATCTCACAGCAGTAACATTTTAACTACTAAAACGTTAAACAGAACTAAATTCAAAACAGAGAAAGCTAATTCGATCTCACAGCGAATTCACTACAATCAATAACAGCACTAAGTAAACAACTATAGTTCACTTAAAACAACAATTGAACTGAGATGTTTTAATCCGGCTTTTATAAGCTCTTTAATCCTGCACGAGATCATCCTGGTATTTTCTCGATTTTTCTGGATAGCAAAAACAATTACGAGATATATATTTATTAAATGCTTAATGAGCATGCTCCTGCATTTAATTTTTCCAGCGCAGCTTTCTCTTAAAATAAGTAGCGCGCAGCATTGCACAGGGAAATGAAACAATTAAATTACAATTCAACTAAAAATAGCTAAATAAATACAAAATCCATAACAATATACTTATATTATAATTAATAATTATTACAAATACATTTTATCTTTGAGCTGGCATGTATACTTACGTTAATATACACTGAAAAAATAAACTTCTTAATAATTAGGTATAGTAAATATACGGCCTTATTATAGTTCTTTAATTTTTATAATGATTATAGTGTAATAAATAATTGCTTCTTTTTAATTTTTCGCTAAAATGTATATGCATTATTATGCATGTTTGGATTTGGGGGAAAAAACGGAAATTTATTTTAGAAAAAAAAAAAAAAAAAAAGTTCTTCTATAAAAGATCAAAATATTGGCAAATGTCACATTAAATCAATTACCATCAGGGAAGGTCCCGTTCAAATAGGATGGAAACCTGTTGATTTTTTTACTGTAAAAAGAAACCTTCCTTGAAAAAATATAGTTCCATTATTTTTGTGATCTTTATTTTTAAATGCAAACAATGAAATATGCGGGATTTATGTAAAATTCATATATTACGAAAAAAGAATTTCAACATTTTTTTCTACGGTTGCAAATCAATGTGAATTTTAATGCTAATTTCTGCGAATATGAAACAAGATAGTAAATTCCCTCTTTCTGACGAAGAGCAAACTCTAATATGTCCCCTTCACCCTGTACCGCGCAATTAACACCCCTTTTGGACGATTCTAAGTGTTTGGGCAGAATGCTGGCATATGTTGCGTTTACCACGTAAGTTTACACACTATATAATTTCCTTTGGCAAGATCTTCTCAAAGGTATGATTTATCTAAAAATAGCCCTCAAGTATTTATCTTAATAATAATACATTTAAATTCTTAATTAACAGATTTATCTTTCAATGGAGAGTATGCAAGAATCAAACTTCAGGTGAAGAAATGAGTGTTTATATTGTGATGCTTTTCTCCCTTCTTAAGGTGTGCCTTTG
The DNA here is from genome assembly GCA_000611955.2 of Stegodyphus mimosarum. Taxonomy (NCBI): domain Eukaryota; kingdom Metazoa; phylum Arthropoda; class Arachnida; order Araneae; family Eresidae; genus Stegodyphus; species Stegodyphus mimosarum. The sequence goes on from KK118884.1 coordinate 243,548, forward strand.
TAGTGTAATTAGATAGCATGTCTGACTAGCAATCGGAAAGTCTGGAGTTCGAGTACCGAATATTATACTTCACACATCCTCTTCCGAGATAAAATTTCTAACAGTTTCTATAGCATTGTTTTCACACATCTTCATACGTGCAATTTGTTTTCAGTTAGGAAACAGAAATCATTTCTACTTTAGCAAAGCAGACATTCCTGTGATACATTATAATACATTTCTACTTTTAAATAATTAAATTAGGGCAATAAATAAAAAAAATATCGAAACGAAAATAACAGATAAAAATGTATATTGATTTAATTACATAAAAGTCAGTCTAAGTACTCTGATACAATTGTTACAAAAATTGTTTTTTAGTAAATAACTTATAAATTAATTATTGAGAAATTTAACTGATTAATATGGAACTCGTGATTAAAATATTAAAAGTGAATTTAGTAACAAAGAGCTCATTTTAAGTCAATTTATACATTTGAACAATACATACAACGTAAATTAAAATGGTAGATAATTGAATATTATAGTTAATAAACAGCATTATTCGATCAATTCTGAGTCTTGTTACAGAAGTATTCATTGTCCCTTGGCTAAATGTTTATGAATGTTTAATTAAATTAAAGTTTAATTATTTCTTCATTTAATCAATTTATTCCGAATAGTCTGTTTATTTCAAATCGTTGAACTTTGAGCGCATTTATAATAATCTTCTTAAAAGGAAGATTTATCTCTAGCTTAATACTGTGTAAATTGATAACTATTTAAAGAATTTGAAAGACTTTTAAGATTTCATACTGTGAAACAAAATCTGTACTTCAGTCTTTCTCAGTAAAGTTCTATGTACAGTAATGTTCTGTTCTGAAAGTAACGTCGATTTCGACAGCATTTATGTCAAAGGGAGAAAGAGATGTAAGCAGAAAATATAAGTGAAAGATCACAAATAAATTATTTATTTAGACAATAATATGCATAGAAAATAAACTAAATGCAATTGTTTAGGAAAACTTAAATTAATATTTTTGCGGTGGAAATATATGTTTATAGTTTCAACAACTGTTCACTATTTGCCTAACTTGGTAGGTGTTATAAATGCGAAACTATTGAAAAACATATACATGAAATTGCAGCATTTGTTCTTTATCTGTATATACACAGTCCAGTCACATTAATGTGACGATCTGTCAAAAGCCAGAATAACCACCTTTCGCAGAGCGGACTGCTGCGAGACGTGCAGGAAGAGAGTCACATAGGTCCCTGAAGGTGTTCTCTGGGATGATGAGCCATGCCGACTCTAATGCCGTGGCCAGCTGCGCTAGATTACGCGGTTGAGGATCCATGGCGCGAACAACTCGATCGAGATGGTCCCACAGATGTTCGATTGGGTTTAAGTCAGGTGAGTTTGCTGGCCAGGGGAGGACGGTAAACTCATCCTGGTGCTCTTCGAACCACGCACGTACACTGGCAGCTGTATGGCACCTCGCATTGTCCTGCTGGAAGATGCCATCATCCTGAGGAAAAACAATGCGCATGTAGGGGTGAACATGGTCCGCAAGGACAGATGCGTACTTGTATTGATCCATTGTGCCTTCCACAATGATCAGTGAACCTAGAGAATGCCAGGAAAACATTCCCCAGACCATAATGCTCCCGCCTCCAGCTTGGACCGTTCCGGCAATGGTTGCAGGGTGGTTCCTTTCAGAGGTTTCACGCCTTATACGCCAACGTCCATCTGTCCGATGGAGCATAAAACGCGATTCATCCGAAAACGCAACCTGTCGCCACTCAGTGGACGTCCAGCTGCTGTACTGGCGTGCAAATTCTAGCCTTCGCCGTCGATGAACAGCAGTCAGCATAGGTGCACGAACCAGGCGTCTGCTTCGGAGGCCCAGACGCAGCAATGTTCGCTGAATAGTACTTTGGGAGACACTTTTGGTAGCCCCTTGGTTCATTTTGGTGGTCAGTTGCTCAACGGTAGCCCGTCTATCTGCCCGAACGCATCTCCGCAACCGTCGTTCGCCTCTGTCATCTATGGCCCGTGGTGCACCACATTTGCCACGTCGCTGATTTTGGACAGTCCCATTTTGCCATGCACGGTACACTTTTACCACGGCGGCACGCGAACAGTTCACAAACTCAGCCGTTTCGGAAATGCTTCCACCCTTGGCCCGAAAGCCAATGATCATGCCCTTTTGGAAGTCGGATAAATCGCTTCGTTTCTGCATTACGCCAACGATTGAAATGTTTTCCGAAGCCCTCACACACCCTTTATATACGCTTAACTGCACTGTGCTGCCACCTGCCTTCTGTGATTGGTTATTTAACTCTGACATGGAAAGTACGTGGTGGTCACATTAATGTGACTGGACTGTGTATTGTTGTAGAGAAAGAATACACCTCCATGATGTTTCCAAATGAGCCGAAACCTGGCTCATTTATTAATTAGTACGATTAACATTTAATTTGATATGAAAATCAGTGCTGTAACAGGGATTTTGTGAATGCCCGATTCTGTTTCGCATAAAAGGATGGCTTTCCAATTTATTACACACGAAATTTTCTTCCAACTTCTAATGGACCTAATTCTGGGTTGGATACATATTGGGAAAAAGTCAAATCACTTATTAATAATATTTTGGGATACGCAGAATTTCAAGGACAAATGGAATAACCAGAAATGCCTGGAGGATTGAAGCACTATGTATTTTAACCAACTCTTCTAGTTCTTCCGCTTGTGACAAGCTCGGAAGACATTCAAATGTTGTTGAATCGCAGCCCATAGATTCTCGATTCGCTATAAATTTGAGGACATTGCTCTACGGGAAATCACTTTGACGTTTTGCGAAGGATGCTTCCTTATGATAGCTGTCCCGATCCTACATTATCCTCTTCGAAAATAGAATTCGTTGTACCAGGGCGTTCAGTATTGCACCGGCAACTGGACATCATTTTCGTAATCGGAGACCCATCATAGCAATCTTTATGTATGAAAGCAGCTGCTGCTAACTGAGGAGTTTTGTGATGCTGAATCATGGCAGAAAGAGATTAGCCTATTTACCAGATCGCCTCTAATGGCAGGAGAAAATAACAGACAATGATCGTCATTGCTGAGGTCAAACTGACGTGAGCACTGAGCACAGCATTAAATTCGTTACCTCTGGTAGCTCTGGTGCAGCCCACTGCAAGAATTCAGGATGTTCAGTGATAGAGATAATTATCGCAAATTAGAGCTTGGCAGCCAATTTTTCTTCAATCAATCAATGAGAAGTTATCTGCTTCAATACTGAAGAATCCTATATTCTGCAAATCGTCTTCAGCTAGTACATCAGTAAGTCATTTCGTGACTTCTGATGTATCTATTTATTCGTTTCGATGTTTATTTTCTTGCTCCAGTCTCACTATGACGAGTCGCATTATATTCTTTTTCTCTTGCCTCCAAATTCGACCGTGGTTGCTGCAAAATTTGCTTTTTTCCCAAAGCACGAAACACATGCAAACCGACTACCCGTAGGACAGCAATTAAACGCATCCATATGATGGTTCTAAAGCCTGGACAAATTCAGAAAACAAAACGAAAGGATTCTCACCCCCTTACTCTTCATTCTAACAAAAAAAACAGCAGGGATAAAAAGTTTATGTTCTTAAGAAAATATTAGAGCTTAATGATTTTTTAAACTTTCTCAAGGTATAGGTCTTCGTTTTCCTGTTACACTATAGAGTCATTAGGTTATTTCGAAGCAGAAGAAATGAAAAATGAGCAATGCCCTCGCCGAGATTCAAACCTTGGACCCCTCGCATACGCGCCGAGTGTGCTGGCCATTTCACCACGAAGGCATGCTAAGAAGACGGGAGAAATGCCTTGTAACACGACTGATCGTAACTACACTAATTAATTTTGATAGCCCTTTTTGGTTAATTTCGCTTTGTATAAGAATTAGGCCACATCATTTTATAGCATTGCTTTTTAACTGTAAATTTCGAAATTTCAAACTTTCAAAAATTTAAAACTTATTGAAGTAGTCTTCTTCAAAAGAAATATGTGCTTCTTATTTAAAATTGCACTGTTAAAATTTACTTGTAATGAATAACAAAATGGCACTTTGAACAGATCTCTTACTTTACTATTTTGTTTGTTAATTTTATTTAAGATTAGAAATAATCAGATTTTATGATAGTTTTCATTATTATTTTCCCTTCATCGATGGAAACACATTAGCTAGGAAGCTTACAAATTTTTATCCTAATTTACTTTTAACGATTTCTATTTTTCGACTATAAAGTCTGAATTTTGACTTTCAATATGCTTCGTTCTGCATTTTATTTGCTCCGGCTTATATTTAGGCTGAATAATAAAAAATATAATGACGTGATATATAAATATAAAAATTGTAATGTAAGCTATTGTTCATTGGATCATATTTTAAAACATAGAAGAATATGCAAGATTTAAACTCCTTTTCCAGTTGTTTTCTCACGTATAATTTGTTTGAAATATTTTTCAACTGAATGTGTGTTAACGCATGAGATCATGGACATTTAAATTTTTTCACAAATAATCCAAATGTAATATCTGAATGTAGACTTTTAATACAATAAAACGTTACTTAATATCTTTACATAATAAAATTCGACATTAAATTTTTATTAAATCTATCATGATATACGAAAATGATACCTCATCTTATTTCGAAGTTTTTCTTCCAAACGATTTTTATAAATATACATTGGGCATCCATATTCATCACGACTATTCCAAATATTGATAATATTTTTTGTTTACTCCACATTGTATAACTATTTATGATGCAATCGAAATAACATCTAAACTAGCGTTGTCTTGAAGGAAATTTTTATTGCGAACATTCATTTTTCAAGTAAAAGTTATAATTAATAAAATTAAACTGCAAAATTTCAAATTGCAGTCTAACACCTTCAACAGCTCACATTTAAATTTTGAAAAAGTTTAAAAATATTTAAAAATATAAAATAAAATAAAAAAAAAATGAATAATTAAAAAAAAAAAATATAAAATTTTTATAAATTATGATCGAACTTTTTTTCTTTAATTCCATTTTCATTCTAAACCAATTTAAAATTCCCAAAGAACAGAAGACAATAGAATATAAAATCATGTATTTAAAAATGAACTGTTATAAACATCAAATGGCGAGAAAACCTTGCTGTGACATTATTTCATTATTAATTACGGCCATGTGGAAACTTACTTGTTGTTCAATAGAAACAATCTTAAATACTCAAGACATGACTCTCAGATAATAATACTTTTTATTTTTTAAGATTCCAAATCCGCTTACTGAAAGTAATAAATACCTCAAAAGAGGTTTCCTTCAAGATGTTTAACAAGTCATTTAAAATCTATCTGCAATCAGGAAAAAAATAAAGTGTAATCACTTTCTGTATTTCAAACTCATTTCTGCCTCTAAATGTCACAACTTACTGCGAAAACCAGTGCCACAGAAAACAAAAGCTAAGCTGTGTTTGTATCAACTGAACAATCAATTGAACTGCAGCTGTCATATTCAACTAAAAAATATTTCAAAACATATTCACAAGAAAAGCATGCAAAAATAGTCCCAAGAAGAGATTTATATAAAAGAAATTTTTAGAGACAAACGTATAATTTGAAAGTATGACATATGACCTTAGAATAAAAGCAAACTCCCTTAAGAGCTACGGAAGTTTTAAAGGTACAATAACAAAAGGAAAAACGATAAGTACAGAATAAAACTGTCAGTAGTAAAACAGAAAATATAGCTTTTAGCGGGGAGTAGTAGTGAATAAAAACGTCACGTTTAACAATCTGAGGATAACAAGGAAAGCAGAATAAAATGGCAAGAATACAACTTGTAGAGTGAAAATATCGTAAATAAAAAGAAACTGACAAGCGAACTAAAAAACGCTATTCACAGTCATTCGTTATTTCATTTTGCTGGCTCCTTGTAATAATATTAGCGCGTCTACAAATGCACGTATATACAAACATTAAAACACAAAACTTAAATAGAATTAAACATGAACAATAATCTTACAGTTTCTTGAATTATCTCGATGCAGAATTAAGAACAGCAAAGAAGGAAAATGTTTCCTTCGTAATAATCTGAATTCTAACAAGTTCTGAAAATTTATTTTCGATATTTTGGAATTTTCTGTTTCTCTTCATGCGCTTACTCCTAATAGTAAATAGCGACATAAAATGCTGTGTAACACCAAAATTGAAAAAATTAAATGCGTTCCAATTAAGAAAGTATCTTTAAGCAAAGTCTTCATTTTGAGATTCAAATTCGGTCAGTCAGATATGCACCATTGTCTACAGAAGTCTTTGCATATACATTATTTTCGCAAAAGGCATTTGCTTTTGATAAAAGTGCTTTAAATGAGGTATATCTTCATATTTCCATATTTTTAAATTTAAAGGAATAAGTTTTGTAAAAATTGCGAAATGTTACATTTTGTATGTTATTTATATCCTTACGTTTACGAAAACTGTGTACTTGTTATAAAAAATAAAACACAAAACGTTTGACACTTGTAATACAACATCTAACTTAGCTACTTAATTTTAAAGTTTGCGATATTTGATGCCATTTTCCTTTTGCATTCACAGGCCGGTTAATAAACAAATTAGAATAATTCGAAGCTTATTTTTCCAATTAAATGTCATTGAATGAAATTTCTTTGAAAATATCCTTTACTAGAAGGCAGCATTCTTTAGTTTATAATGTTGTTATACCTGGTTTACCGAAAGAATTTTCAGGCAAATAATTTACAAGTTATCAAACTCTAAATATATATTATTAATATTCTCCTTAAGTTTTATTTCATTAGAATCATAATCTGATAAACGCAAAAAATTTATTAATGTACAAATGTTTTTCATTTTTAATTAATGCAAATAATCTAAGGAGCTTAATACATAAATTAATAAACAAATCTTAGAAGAAAAGACTCTTACTTGCCAATACTGAAGCATGTCAATGTTTTCTAAAATACTAATTCTAAAATATTCTGTGAATAAGATCTCTGTTATGAAAAAAAACTAAATTGGTCAATATTTTGCACAGTAATCTGCATAGAATTTCTCCTAATTTAATTTCTTAATATCAGATACTTTTCTCTAAACGATATTTTATTTTTAGTTACGCACAAATGTGAGAACGTTTCGCTTTTCAATTTGTATACGGCCCCTGAATACGATCGCCGATTTTTAATATCAAACACCTTGGTTAATTTTTATCGTACGGAAGGTCATGCCTTCTGTCTGTGCTCGACCTTCCTTTTTTTTTTGTAAATAATATAAAATTTTTCTAAAATAAGTATAGGGACTAGAGGAACGTGTAAAATGTTAGATTTTTGCAATTTTTATAAAATTGGCTCTTTTAAATGCAAAACTGCCACAACATTAATAGTTACGCCATATGTAATATTTTATTTACATTCGAAGTACATGATTACAACCAATGGTTTGAAAATGCAGTAAGAATTTCTGTTGAATCGGTGTATCTAATATAGTGTTCTTCTCTCACACTATTTTTCATATATAAATCTGTTAAATTCCTGATATAGATATCTATCAAATAATAGATATATGTTCAAATTTATCATCATTATTATTTGCGATTTCTACAAATCATTCTATAGAATGTCAAGCCATTTATCCTACAATAAAAGCCGTAGAATGTTTTATAATAAATACAATTAATTTGAATCGTACAGAACAATAAAATGAAAAATACTCAAATTTTAAGTACACATCGCTGTATTTTTTAATACTATTGCACTGTCGTATAACCTATGACTTAAATTTCCGAATTACTTTAATTTATTTAGTTTCTTTTGAGAAAAATATTTTCTCTTTGAATAAGGCTTATACTATAGATTCCTTACACCTTTACTACATTTCACCATCTGCCGCATACACTGCGAAAGAAAACTAAAGATTTCAGATTTTAAATTACGTCCAAAGGGGCGTTTTTTAAATATTTTGTGTGTTACCTTTATTTATTAAATATCATGTTCTCCACACTTAAACCCTAAAATTCAGTTCAAGAGCAATATCACAAAATAATTTCAAATTGAACATATCTTTAGAATTTCCGATACACAGTCTCACTCGCAGGAGATAAAAAAAATTTTCTGTACAACGTTGCCATTGCAGGCTTTGAAACCATTGAGTTTCTTAATCAAAACAATGTTAAAGTTTTAGAAAATATGAAAACGATAATGAAACTAATTTCAAATTTGGGCTTCCAGATGCCCATATTCGGATAGAAACGTTCAATATTCAAAATTTGATGGCTCTAGATACCGTTGTTTTATCACAATCCGAGAAACATACATACATTTATGCAGATTCTTCAGTATTTAATTTCTTTAAATATAATACAGGGCGATAATATTTGGTAGCAACAATTTGAAAAGTAAAACAACGCTTTTAGTGAATCGACGCAAAATGCCAAAACGAAATTAATAGTCCTTCTGGCCAAATTGCCCCTTTGGACTTAAACATGGGACAGTTATATATCTCCCGTTCTACTAGGCCGAAATTCAACTTGTGTTTTTCATGTCTTAAAAGCGCGACTTTGGATATGTATTAAATTTATATATAGTATTGTTCTGATATAGGTACTTTGACATAAAGTCGGACTTTTTCTGAAATGACATCCCAATTTTTTTTCCATATTTCGATTCGACGATTCAAATGATGCCAAATCGCACTAGTAGGTTTAAAAAAATTAGCTCCCAAAATTTTAGCTCCTCAATGTTAATTGAATTTTGTACATATTTGTTAATATCTTTGTTTTCATTAAAGTTAAATGATTCTTCCTTCCACATTTCGAAAGTTAGGTTTGTTCCAAATACCATTCGCCCATTTTTTATGATTTATTTTTTAAATTTGTATTTTTAAAGAAATAATTTTTTTGAAAAAAATTTTGAATTATAACCTAAAAAAGTTTTAACATCATCTTAAAGTAGATGTATTTCTAGACACACCAACAAAAAATTAGTTTTTTTTATTTAAAATTTTATAAGATATACGTAAATTTACATGTTGGAGCGTTTTTAAATTTGGCATATTCGTTATAAGCGATAATAATGCTAAATGTGGTTTACGCACTTTGTTAAAATTATTTGAAAGTATGAATGATGATCTTTTTTCCGCTCGTCTACAATGAAAAAAAGGAAAGGAAACCAGGTTGTTATAAATTAAGAAGTTCGTCAAGTGAATTATTCTTGACGCAAGGTGAAAAAAATACGCCAAGATAAATTTTTGAATTTTTGCGTAAATTTAAGACCGGATTTTACAAAATATAATATTTAGGCATAATTTGAGTGGTAGAATCGAAATATGGAACAAAATGGCATGTCATTTCAAAACAAAGTCTGATTTTGTGTCAAAACACCTTTATTAGAAGGGAAAAATGGTAAATTTAATAAATTCCTGATGGAAAATTTAGCAGTAGTGCATTATGTACGTACCCTATGATACTAAGCAGTGTATTATGTGATCCATAATTTGGGATGGTGTTCTCCCAAAACATCGTGGACGAAACGTCGAGAATATAAAACACAACGGGAAAACGTCGTCGAGAGACATCGTAAGAGAAAAGAAGGCACGCGGTAGAAAACTTCGCGGTAGAAAACATCGGGGTAGAAAATCAAGCGAGCAAAACTTCGCAGTTTTAAAACATCGTCTTATAAAATATCGTGGTAACAAATAAAGCATATAACAAATCATCGCAGACATGCGTTTTCTGATTACTAAAACTTTAAAGTGGAAGAAGTAAATAATATATGGAAGTAACATATAGGAGTAAATACATTATTTACTTCTATGTTTGAATTTTTGTATTAACTAATAAATTTTTATTAAAGCATAGAGAACTTACGCAAACAAAATTTGGAAAAACATTCATTAAAAATTAATGCTACGTATAGCAGTTAATAAGTTCAAGGAGCCAACTACGAATTTAAAAAAAGAATGTTGAAATCACTAAAACGAGAAGTACTTCTGTATCTGCTTTCTAAATCTATATTCTTAAGTTGCATCATAGTAAGTATGGAAAAGATGAGTTAAATCAAATGTTTGCTATTGAATATCTGCGTGAAATTTTCGTGTAAAAGCAAGTAACTTGTTTTTAACTAACTAAACTATAAGGATATTTTACGAACTTTAATTTTCACCTTATGGGGACATAGTCCATTTTACCGCCTTGAGAACCTAAATAATCGGTAGGACTGTAAGATAAAAGAAAAGTTTTCTTATATGTAAATCAAGAATATATACATAGGTAAATCTTTGCAGTTTTATTACTAACAAAGAAATCTTTAATTTCACACCAAAGAAATATTTTTGACTGTTACAAATATATAGATATATATAATATTTTAAATTATTATACCATAAACTTTTAATGGGTAACATTCTCCGCTGCATTGCAACTGCTTATAGGATAATCGAAGAGGCGAAAAAGAAATATGAAAGGAGGAATAATAAAAGGATGGGGGGGAACAGGAATAAAGTGATAGTTGCACAGCAAAGTAGGAAAAGCAAAAGAGCGGGACATTGCTTGATACATTCTGCAGCAAAGCTAAGCTCTAGATTTACAGTGTAAAATATAGTTAAGAACAGTACATATATATAGTTGGTAAGAAAGAATTACACTAGCTCTGAAATTTAAAGTTTTATTTTTTGACTGGATATGTTTCTCGGGATCTACAATATAACCTAATCAGCATGTTTAGATAAAATTTATTATACGCAGTGAGTATAACATTTTTTATTCGGACTCAATTTTCTCAAATGTTGGTTGTATACATATACATATATATGTATTCTTTCAAGGACAAAATTTCCAAATGACGCAAATATTCGTAAATTGTGCAAAAATTATGCAATCTAATTTTTTATACAGTTCCCTGTTCCTTCGCGTGTACACTGCGCAAAAAACATGGGACAGTTTTATATCTCAGCGCCGATTGCCGAAATTCAAACTGCGTTTTTCATGTCTCATGTCTACATATTAGATTTATACATAGCATTGTCCTAACATAGGTATTTTGACCAAAATAGGACTTTGTCTAAAATAACATACCAATTTGTTTTCCGTATTTAGATTCTACGACTCAATTTATGCCTCCATAGTAAATTTTGTAATTTTTGGTGAGAAATTTACGGGAAATTTAAAACTTTTTTCCAGTTTGCGCAAAGAATAATTCATTTGGCGAACTTCTTAATTTATAGCAACCTATTTTCCTTTTCTTTTCTTTATTGTCCATGAGCGGAAAAAAAATGTCATTCTTCACATTTTCAAATAATTTTAACAGAGTGCGTAAGCCACATTTTGGTTATTATCGCTTATAATAAATACGCCAAATTTCAAAACGTAAATGTACGTATATTTTAGGAAATGTTGAATAAAATATCTAATTTTTTGCAGGTATGCTTAGAAATACATTTACTTTAAATGATGGCAAAAATTCTATAGATATAATTCAAATTATTTTTCGAAAAATTTATAAAAATTATTTAAAAATACAATTTTTAAAATAAATCATAAAAAATTGGCGAAGTTTATTTGGAATGAAGCTAAATTTCGAAATAGGAACGGAAGAATCAAATAAGTTTTATAAAAACGAGATATTAATAAATATATACCAAATTCAATTAACATTGAGGAGCTAAAATTTTGGGAGCTAATTTTTTCAAAACTACTCCTGCGATTTTTATTTAAGTTTGGCATAATTTGAGCCGTAAAATCGAAATATGGAAATAAATTGGCATGTCATTTCAGAAAACGTCCGATTTTTGTGTCAAAATACCTATATTAGAACAATGTCATATATAAATCTAATACATATCTTAAGTCGCACTTTCGAGACATGAAAAACGCAAGTTGAATTTCGTCAATCGGCCCAGTAAGAAAGGGAGATATAGAACTGTCTCAATTTTTATTTTCGCAGTGTACATTTTACTGAAGATAATTACTAGTTCCATCATAAAAT
>KK118886.1:0-17510 GCA_000611955.2 Stegodyphus mimosarum
AATTTTTAATGAAAAACTTATTACTGAGATAAAAGAATTAATAAATTATATTTACTTGGTAATTGGTCTTATAATATTGCAATAACTTAAAGGGCTTTTTGTTATTTCTTAAGTTGCATAATTTGTATTCATATTTCTTGTCCTCTTTATGTTTGACTCTTCTATGTTATCAAATAAATGTTAAATATTTCTAATCAAATATTCTTCCTTTCATAGCAGTGTTATGTATTATGATATGGTGTTGGCATTTATTATATAGTTAGGAACATTATTCATTTTAGAGTTTTATGTATCTATTATATATATTTAATTTATATCATTATGTATTCTAAAAGGTTATGTATTCTAAAAGTTTCCTTTTACAATACGTCAATATATTTTTGAGTTGTTATAGTGCAAATTTTTTCTTTTCTTTTGCTTTAAAACATCTTTCAAATCCCTTTTTTTTTTCAGTATGCATTAGTAAACGGAATGTGTATTTTAGGGTAGCTATTTTCATAAAAGAATTAGAATAAAATGATATCCTTTGAAACTTTTCATAGATAAAACTTTGAAAAAATAGCACTGAGAAGCCAAAGAGGGCACACCAAACCTGAATTGCAACCCTAAACAATGGTTACAGCATGACTGACAAGTCAGCCTGCATCCCTAGGATCTCTGTCATAGGTTACTTCAAAAACAACTCAACTTCTGATCATGTGATAAACAGCATCGTGCATCAAGTAACCGCTGGCAACCCCTACCAGTTCGACTGGTAGCGAAGCGCTTCAATTGCATACGAAAAATCACTCATTTCCGAAAGTGATCGCTAATGCTGGATGTAACAATCGCTGTTTGAGTGATATCGTTGTTTCAATTGAATGAGGCCTTTTACTGCTTGGCTGACAGTAACAGAATGTCTGCTACCTATGTATTAATCTACTACAGAGGTAGATTTGTTTCCGAAAAAGAGATGCGAATCATCTCGCTGAAATGAATATGATAATTTTCAATGTGCCAATTGGTAGTGCTCTATTTAAATGGTCAATGTGTAAGTTAAGTGGGTGGCCAAATCAAGTAAATGTTTTTAAATTGTTGCTAAGTTATTATTAGTTCCTTGCCAAATATTTTGACTTCATCATGTGGATGACATGGAATTCAGAATTATAATTCCATTATTTCAATTTGAAACACCTCCAGTAATCTTTGCCATAAATATTAAAATTTGAAATCCTGAAATCTTAGCAAATACAGTTTCTGAAGCTTTGTTGCCACTCAACCGTTATTGCGATTTGATGCTGCTGTGTGATGTCATTACGAACTGTGAACTCACGTGCATTACATCACTTGTTATTACATTTATATAATTGTTTTGCAGTCGGAGAACACTTTCTACTTGGAAATTTCTTGCTGTAGAACTTGTGTAAAAGTTGTAGGGATTTATATTTATTTTAAATAACCAGTTAAATTACTTACTATAAGTCTTCATTCTCCTAATTGTCAGTACCAGAATATTTAAATTTGGTAGCACACATAAGAAATGCAAATTCTACCAGTGGAAGAAAAAGTTTAAATATCGATGTTCTAGTAGGAAGTCTGGAAAATCTCTGTGCGTGCTTATATGAAAGCTTCCACTTACCAGTTATTGCCTGTTAGACGTGGCTTTACAGCTATTACCTTGCTGCCATTAGACTCATCCACGCCCTGTAGCATACAGGATTGACTGAGCCCTGTAGTTTAATTCTACTACATTGTAAATAATTTAAAGAGTTTAATAAAGGGTAGTTTTAACCCTTCTTCAGAGCAATCACTATTTTTCCAGATTCTGCACAACAGATAGACAGTAAGTAGAATTTTACAAAGTTTCATTTGGAAATACATTCTATCTAATTTTCGAAGTTAAAATGCCCAGCAATTCATATAATGCTGTCGTGCTAGTATAAAGACTTATCGGTTTACCTTGTGTCCTGTGGTGGTGCAAGTAGTAGCAGATCCAACTAGTAATTGGAAGATCTGTGATTTGAATCTCAGTCCTTAAGAGAGGAGAATATAAGGAATGATCGGTTTTTCTGTGTTCTTGTAAAGTAACTTAACAGCACATCTAGATGAATAAGTTAAGATTTATGATTGTGATCCAAGCCTCATCAGAGGCCGAGTGGTTAAGACCTCTGAACACTGGTAGTTTGACCTGGTTTGGGTTCGATCACAAGCAAACTGACTGGCTGCATGGTTGGTTCTTGTGGCTTTCCCCCTGTATAACATGCTAGTTTCTCTCAGAATGTCCTCCACGAAGGCATTCTTCCTCATAGGCAGGTAGCCCTTGCAGCTTTGCATTATTTAAATAACTGTATCGATCATGATTTTGATCCTGCCAAGGACGTTTCGAGTTTACCTGTTTCATGGCTTTAAGCACCTAATGGATTCTACATATTATTATTATCAATGAATTCCTCTCAGGAGGTAATCTAAAAATACCGGGTGGCCATAATTAAACTGAGAGTGCTCACAGTGTTCTGTAGCGCGATCTATTTGCGAGAATGACGCCACATTTTGTACGAAGATTAAACAAGACGGGGCATGAAGGATTCCGCGAAAAAACAAATTAATTACAAAAGTCACCGCTAGGGGAATATTTGGCGCTGTGTAATAGAAAATAGAGTGTTAACAAATGCAAATCAGTACGGAAATTACCTTTTATTTTGCATTCAAATGAGGTTCAATGTGACTCCATTGTTGTGGACCACATATTGCATTCTGTGCACAGTATGCACAACAGCAGAAAGTAACATATCTGCAGGAATCTCCCGTACAGTCCGTGATATGTTATCCTTCAACGTAGCCAGGTCCTGGACCACTCCTTGATAGACCTTGGATTTAAGGTAACCCCATAGCCAGAAGTCACATGGGGTAAGATCAGGCGACCGAGGTGGCCATGCAGTTGGAAAGTAGCGGCTAATGACCCTTTCTGTTGTGAATTTCTGTCGTAGCATCTGTTGCATCCATACAGCAACGTGTGGAGGGGCTCCATCTTGCATGAAAATCATTTCCTCCAGGCATTGTCTTTGCTGAAGTACCGGAATGACAAAGCTGTTCAACATGTGGCGATATTTCTCTCCGGTAACAGAACAGGTTTCCGGTCCTGTCGCGGTGATGTTCTCATAGAAGAATGGACCTACGATAAATTCCGCTGTGAACCCACACCAAACAGTTACCTTTGGTGAATGTAAGGGAATTGCTGTGACTGCATGTGGTGATTTGTCATCCCAAATTTGGCAGTTCTGGGTATTCACAGATCCATTCAGGTAAAAGTGGGCCTCGTCTCCCCATAAGATTTTCCACGGCCAAGCAGCATCCACCTCCATTCTGGCAAGAAAGGTGAGAGCAAAAGTCAGTCGCTTATCATGGTCGGGGTACAGTAACTCCTGTACATGGCTGATCTTGTACGGATAGAAGTTGATAATCTTTCGTAAGATTTTCCATACCGTACTGTAAGGCATATCCATATTCCGAGCTAGTCCTCGAGCGCTAGAGGTGGCAGCAATATTGTCTGGTCCTCTGTCAACAATCGCTGTGGACTGCTTCGACTGTATCCTGTGGTACAGGTTTTCGTCCTCTGCCTGACTGAACTTGTTGTAAATTAATCAGGCATTTGAGAAGAAGAAAATGTTATTTATGAACTTACTTCTGGTAACCCTAGAAATGCCAAGGTGCCCGAGCATCAACCACTCCAACTATGTCAATCAAACTAAATTAATATATCCCATGATACAGTTGATCCTTACTTCTTTTTAAGCTTTCATATGTGCTTGTATGCAAACATTAATGTATCTGTCACTTTATATTATTTAGTTATAGCTGAATAAATATGATTTGTGCTTAAGTATGCATCCTATCATTAATGGATATCCCTCACACCAATGAAGTTTCGGAGATTTAACTGCTGCTGCTGGGTGCACAAAAGGTAAGATAAATTTTGCTTTATTCTTCAGAACTTTCAGAGAACCTATTTTCTCAAACGTCGCAACCATTGCTTTTAGCCCATTAACTGACACAGGGCCATAACCTTTATGCATTTTTTTGTGCGTTCTAAAAGCACGAAGAGCGGCTGACGTGTTGCACTGGTTGAGGTAAAAGAATTTGATCAATAACGCATGCTTGACTAAAGAAGGAGACATTGCACATAAACTTTCAATCCGATTGATTCGAAACGTAACACATTGCCTTTTAAAACCCAAGCAGCTGGCACTATGCCAATGGATGTAACGTGAAATTTGAATAAAGAACTTCTGTTCAGCGTACGTGATATTGCAGATCATGAGACTTTATCGGTGTTTATGTAGATTTTAAGTTTTTTTAAAAGTGTTGCCATATTGCACTTGAACTAAATCAGAAAATGTGCATAATAAAAGGTAACTTTATTTCGTATTAATTTATATTTGTTAACACTCTATTTTCTATTACACAGTGCCAAATATTCCCCTGGCGGTGACTTTTGGAATTAATTTGTTTTTTCGCGGAATCCTTCGTCCCCCGTCTTGTTTAATCTTCCTACAAAATATGGCGTCATTCTTGCAAATAGATCACGCTACAGAACACTGTGAGCACTGTCAGTTTAATTATGGCCACCCGGTATATTAACAACTCAGATTTTTCGAGAATTTCTTTTCTATCCGAATACTCAGTAAAACACCTTTGTTATGCAATTTATTCTAAATCGAAAACTCTTATTCATCAATTTCGACTGATGGATGGTAATTGAAAGAAAAATGACTCTTTTCTAAAGCTTAAATGTGAGCTTGGTTTAGTATGGGAGATGCAAGAGACTAGGATGCTGAAACAATGAAATTTGGATTAATTACATAGGAATAAACTGGCGGTTCTAGCTTCATTAATTGTTCACATTTGTAATTATTCAACTTACAGTGCATCACTTAGTTTTAAAAAAACGCTAATGCATTTACAATTACCAGACAAGGCATCTTTTATGCTCTTCAAGCATAAAGATAATTAAATGTATTTTAAAAATTGAATTTGTAATCAAGCTTCACTGTCTAAGCAGCTTGTAATTAAATTCGAGATAGAATATACCTTGCAGTTAAGTTATATTCTTTCTTAAAAAAAAAAGTAAAGAAATATTTCTTTTGTTCACCTATTAAAAATACCAATCAGCACCATGTGTGTTTTTGAAAATATCCCTAAATGCAACATAAATACAAGGCAGATTTCTTTAGGGAATCCTTTACGAAGACATTTTCCCACTTAGGTGGGAAAATTTTTGCTAAATTAACCAGAAACTCTAAATTTACAAAGGCGATTTTATGCGAAAACAGAAGGAGGACTCTACATTGGACTAATAATTAGCAAGTTGCTCATCAGTGGAAAATATTAGCAATCTTGGATAAAATGAAAACCAGAACGATATTATTGCAAATTTTTCAATAACGCACATATTCTACACATATTGCAAATTAAAAATTTAAAAAGTGTTTTTTATTTTGTGACTTTGTGAAACTATCTGAGAAATAACCTCATTTTATCTTGTAAAATTGAAAATTATTTTCAGCTTTCATTATCTTTCACAAATTAAATACGTTGAACGTGGATCCATTTTAAGCTGTTATAAATATTATTTGTGCTCGTGCTTAGCGTGTAGAAATGTTTGTGCTGTGTTCATTCATAAGTATATGTATTTTGCCAGGATTTTGAATTTGCACTTCCCAGTTTTTATCAAATAACATAAAATTAGCATTTCGTGAAAAACAACATTTTTTGTTTATCTTTAATTTAACCAACAAAGGTATCAGAATTTTTATTAATTTGCAAAAAGTACTTAGTAAAAAGACGGATTTCGAATTTGAAATGTTTTTGCTATTTGGTTAGCAAATTAATTAATATAATGTCATATACTACTTAGTTAATTATGTTTTCATTGAAAACCATTTAAGGACATATTATAACGGTAGAAATTACTTTCGTTCTTTTTTAAGTTCCTCTATGCATTATATTATTAACAATTGAGCAAAATTTACGTTATACAATAAAATAAGTACTGTAACACAACAACAGCAATAAATAGCCTTCTTATATAACAGTCCCAATTAAAATTACTAACTAAAAACAACAAATGCGGAGACATTTCTATTATTTAATAAAGTAAGCTTTAAGATATTTTGGAAGAAATGGTCAGAAATCATGTGATAGAAAGGGAATTCAATTTTCATTTAAAAAAATTTTCATATAATGTGTCAGTTTATTTTAAGCAATTTTAACTAGTAATAACAACTTGATATTGTTTCAAATTAAAAATAATGAATGCAATAACATTCACATTTCGAAATGGGCTTATTAAGTTATGCTGTTATAACTCCAAGAAATAACTGTTGATGGAACATTTCCACAGCAACATAATCTTGATCTGCTGTGCAAGTTTATTTATGTGTTTAATTTTTTAAGAAATATTGAATCATCGAATGTAAAAAAAAAAAAGCATTAATAAAAAATTATTAAACGCTTATCTTTGAATTTAAGTTCGAACACAGCATATTTAAAACAAGAGACTGTTAAAAGAGTTTGCTAGGATCCTGCTAGCATCCCCAAAACGCTTTGTTAGATGGGAACAACTCATTGAAAGCATCTGTTCAAATTATCACATGCGCATTCAAAGCTTGTTTTTCCGTTCCGCAAGCACGCCAATCCCCAGGGGTGTAATTACTCTTTTACGAGAAATATGAACTGCTGCAGTTTTTCCAAAAGACTATACTTACGATAACATTACTGAATGATCTTAAAGACATCTGCTATTCTGAACCATTTTGTACTTTTCTTTAGAAATACAGAAAGTTATAAGTACAGGTTTGTTTTACATATCTACAGTTATTCTTTTCTAATTACTGTCATGCAACATAAATGCAAAATAATTTAATATTTATTTAATCTTTGCATAACATGCCAAAATAAATTTCTCTTAAGTCATCTGTTTATGGCTGAAATTGCTATGTGTACTTCTTTAACTTATGCTTTGGAAGTTAAAAATACAGAGAACACTTAAAAATATAAAAATTCTGCACATGTGAAAATAAAATTACCGTAAAAGGCTTGAAAACCATCTCCAATACAAGAGATTAAATTTAAAAAATCATGTTTGGGCTAAAATATTAATCTCTTGCAAAATCTTTTCCAACATATGTGACAATTTTTTACAAAAGGACAAGTTTCGTTTTTTACTTCTTAGACCTATGAACCTTAGATCCTTTCCCAGATTTTATTAATCAGGTATTTGATACTTTGATAAAAAAATTTTGAAAAGGTAAGCTTTTATTATTTCTGTAATTCTGAATATTTATAAAAATTGGGACTACTACAAATTTTATTAAAAATCATCTTATTATTCGAAAAGGTGCTTCAGACTGCTGACAAAGTTATTTAAATTAAAAGAAAACTCTATTTTCTTATGGTAATAAAGTTAAAACATCATTGCAACTGCTTAGACAACATTCAATCTAATAATGCTACTATTTTAGAGAATTCTATGCATTTCAAATAAAAAATAACACAGATCATTCTTCTTTATTCTACACGACTACTGCACCATTCGCCAACAACATGCATTCAAAAACAATATAAATAAATAAATAATAAAAACTCCACAAAAGTCTGAAAGGTTTCAGATTTTAAATTACATTCAAAGGGGCTTTTTTAAACATTTTGTGTGTTACCTTTATTTATTAAATATCAAGTTCTTCGCACTTAAACCATAAAATTCAGTTCAACAGCAATATCACAAAATAATTTTAAATTGAGCATATCTTTAGAGTTTCCGATATGTAGACTCAAACACTGGAGATTTTTTTTTTTCTGTACAACATTGCCGTCACTCACTTTGAAATCCTTGAGTTAATAAAAAATTCATTAAAGTTCTCCAAAGTATGAAATCAATAATAAAACAAATTCCAAATTTCAAATTTGGTCTTCCACATGCCCATATTCAATCACGCCATTCAAAATTCGATGGCTCTAGGTACCATTATTTTATCACAATGCGAGAAACATACATACATTTATGCAGATTCTTCATTATTTAATTTCTTCAAATATAATACAAGGCAATAGTATTTGGTGGTAACGATTTGAAAAGTGACACAGCCTTTTAAAGTTTTGAATGCAAAATCGCAAAACGAAAATAATAGTCCTTCGCGCCTTTGGACTAATAAATAAAAATCTGAAAGGTTTCAGATTTTAAACTACGTCCAAAGGTGCGTTTTTAACATTTTGTGTATTACCATTATTTCTTTCCCACAGTGTTGCCCTTGTTCCCTTTGAAATCGTTTAGTTTTTTTAATCAAAAATTCGTTGAAGTGTTACAAAATATGAAATGTATATTAAAATAAATTTCAAATTCAAATTAGGGCTTCCACATGCCCATCTATGGAAGATTACGTTATTCAAATTTTGATAGTCCTAGATACCGTTGTTTTATCACAATGTGAGAAACATACGTACATTCCTGCAGATTTTTCATTATTCAATTTCTTTAAATCTATAATATTTGGCAGCAACAATTTGAAAAGTGATTGGCTGTTTATAATTTGCAACGCAAAATGCCAAAACGAAATTAATAGTCCTTCAGGACAAACTGACCCTTTTGACTAAAAATAAAATAAGCAAACATAAAAAGTACACTTTCGTGCTTCTTTCCTTATTAGTATTTCGTTTCATTTACTTATTTACTGCGGGTTCCTCCCCCCCCCCAACTGAAATTTGTTACTTTTAGAAAAGTTGCGGGTTATATTTCGGACACTCAGTTGTTACGCTGTAGGTTGGTTATTTTAATAATTTATATAACAAAATGCAGAAATTTTATCTCACTTTTGCCTTTCTGCTTGCAGTTACATTACATAAACAATGTAATTACAATTATGTAAAGCATAATTACGTAAGAAAATCAAACTCATTGAATTTTTTTCTAATAGAAATCGCATTTAAATCAATATACATAAGATTTGGGATATTTAAAGTGAATTTGAACAGGACTTCATCAAACCAGTATAAGCGATGAATATTGTTCCAAAAAGAATAAATAATTCACTATTATTATATTTACTATCAAATCAGATTATGTTTCATAAACCCGTTAAGAATGCACTTATTACAACTTACTGTTTATGACTAATTTTTATTTGAATTATTGCTTAAATAATGTTATTCTTTACATGAAATTATATGTAATTCAGGTTAATTAAATGCAGTACTATTTGTTTCGTGTGAATAAATAAAAGTTTTAACTTGACGGTTTTAATTACGCATCTATATAGCCATAAGTAAATTTGTTTAAATATTTCCAAATGCTATTTTTTAATTGAATTAATGAGCACTTCGCATATTTCTAACATTTAGTTTAAAAACTAAAGGATATTTTGTGAAAAGGTTATCTGTTTAAAGAAAGTATTGGAAAAACATGCTTACATGCTATTTATTTATTTAACGAAGAATGTCCATGTTTGTTTGTTATTTATAAACCACAGTATGTTCAAACATTTTTTTGGTGATTAAACATAGCAGTCTAAAACGAAAGAGAGCAACCCTCTTGGGCTACTACTGAGAGTTGTTGTTTAGAGATCTGTAGGGTTGCAGAAATAAGGGGGTGGTGAGACATCTGCACCATCGCTAAGGCGGTCATAGCGCTTTCGAGGTCGTCACCAATGACCACCTAGAACCATCAGTAATGCTTTCGAACACTTTTCCATTGACCACTTAGAAGCAATGGTAACACTTTTGAAAGAGGTCTTCTTGACTGCCTAAACCCGGTCATAACGCTTAGAGGGTTAAAAAAGTGTACAATTAAAAAAAAAATTCCTATACTATCATTATAGCAATTTTTTGATTAAAACAGTTTAAAAAAATTAGTATTAACAACAAAACTGGTGGCAATCAAAAAGATTATTTAAAAAAGGGAAACAAGCACTTGCTATTTAGCTGGGTTGAAACTACTGGACATTCCACCCACTAAGAACCCAGGATGAATAACAGAATGCAGATAGATAGAAAGGAAGAAGCAGCACAAATACACAAGCCTTAAAAGCTACTGAACTCATACTTATGGGTACTCATTACTATTGCAATCAGCTTATGCTGACCATCACACTATTGTGAGGTGGAATAAGAAAGAATGTTGTATTTAGTCATATATACTCTTTTTTAATTAAAATCTTAATTTTTTTATTTTAAATCATGAAAACGAAAGACATACAATGTACACTGCACACAAAAAAAGGGGGAAGGCAGTTCTATATCTTCGGGTGGTCTACTGGGCCAATTCACGAAATTCAAATTGCATTTATCATATCTCAAAAGCACGATTTATATATAGCATTGTCCTAACATAGGTATTTTGACACAAAATCAGACTTTTTCTGCAATAACATACCAATTTTTTTTCATATTTGATTGTATGACTCAAATTATGCCTAGATATTATATTTTGTAATTTTTGGTGAGAAATTTACGAAGAAATTTAAAAATTTATCTTGGCAGATTTTTTTCAGTTTGTGCCAAGAATAATTCACTTGGAGAATTTTAACAGAGTGCGTAAACCACATTTTTGTTATTATCGCTTATAATAAATACGCCAAATTTCAAAATATGCAAAATGTAAATTCCCATATATTTTAGGAAATTTTGAATAAAAAATTTTTGCAGGTATTCTTAAAAATAAATCTACTTTAAGATGATGGCAAAAACTTTACAGGACATAATTTAAAATTTTTTTCGAAAAATTTATAAAAATTATTTAAAAATACAAATTTTAAAATTAAATCATAAAAAATTGGTGAATTTTCTTTGGAATGAACCTAAATTTCAAAATATGAAAGGAAGAATCAAATAAGTTTAATAAAAAAAGAGATATTAATAAATATATACCAAATTCAATGAACATTGAGGAGCTAAAATTTTGAAAGCTAATTTTTTAAAAACTACTAGTGCGATTTTTACGAAACTTGGCAATTTGGCATAGAGTCGTAGAATCGAAATATAGAAAAATAATTGGCACGTCATTTCAGAAAAAGTGTGATTTTGTGTAAAAATACCTATATTAGAACAATGTTATAAATAAATACAATACATATCCCCAAGTTGTGCTTTCAAGACATGAGAAACACTAGTTGAATTTCATCAATCAGCCCAATAGAACGGAAACTGTCCCTCGCTTTTTTTTTGGTGCAGTGTGCATAATTTTTGAAAGGATGATTCTGTAGATTTTTATAATCAATAATGGTCTATGGCTATAAATTTTGAAATGATCTAAGGAAGAAAATAATTTAAACAATTTTTGGGGGCAGAAACTTGAAAATTATGTTTAAATGAAAGTTTTTCAATCGTGTGATAAAAATGCAGTGGTAAAATACATGAAAATAGAAAATATGCAATTAAATATAATAACAACATCATTAAAACTTCAAAAATAAAATTTTGGCTTTAGTATAGAATTGGGTAGCCCTTCGATTTACGACAAATTTTGTTCAATTTTGACAACGAGAAACTTTGTTTTAACATTATATGACATCATCATTCTCCTGATTTTTTTAAGCTAAAATAAATTGGTGTGTACATGGACAAGTCAAGGCATAGCGCAATGCCGAGTTTGTGCAATTCTCTTGATTTTTTCTTAAAGTGAAAATAGATCGATGTGTACATGGACCCTGAGTTTATGCTATTGTTTGACTTCTTATTTTGGTTTAGTGTAGTGGCCATCTTGAAATTGTGCCTTCTTGGCACCGACATTGGCGTCAAAGAAAAACCGCCAAAAAAACAATGGGCACCAACTGTAAACATTTACTAAAATTCTGTAGCATGCACTTTTTGTAGCTGCCTTAGCAAGAAAGGACTTGAAGCATTTCCATTTTGGCAAAGAAATAACTACTGATTTGCACCTGTACACATGACTTATGTTGTTTCATCAACTAGAGAACATCTTGTTCAAGATATAGTAAGTTTTTGGGGGAGAAAGAGGGGTAAATATTTTATATGCACATTTCAGCCTCATAGAGAAAAAAATTATCAATTTGTGTATGTGCATATGCTTCATATATCTTCAACTATTGAATTTTTTTTTTTTTTTTTAAATATAACACATATTGTTCTTAAACATTTCCCACGCTTACTATTTTCAATCTGCCCTTGGCAGAAAAAGATGCTACTGCTAAAGAATGCTTTGAGTAAAATAGTAGGACAAGAACACACATACACAAAAAAAAAAAAAAGAGAGAGAGAGAAAACAGGAAATATGCAATTAATAAAAGAAACTGTAGAACTGTAGTCAGAAGAGAGTGTCTGTTATATTTACATATATTTGTCTTAAATAAACAGTACTAAATAAAACTACAAATACAGATTTTATATTGAATTGCTTCTGTATTTACATAAACTATTTTGTGTACACACTGAATGAAATGGCAACTATATTAGTGACTTTTGTTTTTGTGGCTGTTTATAACATTTGGCAACAAAATCCATTTTCTTAAGCCCGAATTACACTAATGCCATTTTCTCTCACTGAGGCTGCTATAAAAAGGAAGTATCTGAAATTTTATCTTAGGGCTACTTTCCCACTATACATTAAAATCAAACTGACACAAATAAGAGATAGAGGGTAGTTATTAACAGGATCAAGCTGTGCTATGATACAGAGATGTGGATGCTTCCAGTGGCACCACAAAAGGATGGCATAAGCAGCAAAATTAAAGCATTTAAGGGCATGCATTTTGAAAACTTGCATCATACTGAGAAAATCTACTGCATGGCCCTGGTAATTAGTTAATAGGAGGCCGATCATATCTGTACATCAGAGCACCAAATGATAATATGTTTACTTCACCTCGTATGTAGCTGTGCAATGACATGATTATAAATAAAGGGAATTGCAGATATTGATCCAGAAATCTGCCCTGTCACAAGTTTAGTTAAGTGCAGACTTTTTAATTTATTTATTTATTTATTCCCTTAAAGGATCAATTAAGTTTATGCCACTTGGCAACTGTCAAATGATAATGAATCATGATTGAATTCTTAAGACATCCATTCTAGATATATTATCTATGAAAGGCTGTTTGGAAAATCACAAAATGAAATTATATTTCACTACTCCCAGTACACTGAAAGACCATGTCGTGAAAAAGAGGTTTACAGAGTAAATGCTCATTTGAAGGTTTATGCATTCCTTTTCTGATAACTATTCAGTTTACTTCAGTAACTTCTTACTTAGGTATGAATCACTGTATAATTATTGACTAGAATAATTACACATGTTTTTATCTTTTTTTTATTCATTTGTTTTTACATTTAATAAACTAGCCATTTTTTCATACCGTATGACTATCGAGTGAAATAATCACATATGTTTTTATTTGTGGCATTTTTTATTTATTTATTTTAAATTTATTAAAATAGCCATTCTTTCCATGAAGCTGTACATATCATGCTGGTTGCGATTCCTATTTCTAAACAAATTTCATATCAACACTTATGCTTGGCACTCTCTTAACCAAAAAGTACCAGATAAAGTTCACAGAAAATCCTTTCATATAGATAATATGTTATAAAAGTCGGGGAAAGTGCAGAATCACCCACTGCTTAGCATGTTTTTAAGAATTGCACAAACTCGGTATGCATGTACACATCGACCTATTTTCACTTACAAAAACATCCCAGAATTGCACAAAACTCGGCACTGCGCACTCCTTTGATTTTGTCCATGTACACATCGATCTATTTGCATTTAAAAAGTCAAAAGAAATTGACAAAAATCCAATCCTTCTTACTCTTGTAAAAAGCACAAACAAAATGCACAAAAGTAGGCAATTCTGCATTTTACTTAAATAGTCAATAACAGTAAATCAACAATTACAAAATGAAAATTAATCCTCAAATTAACTTTATGAAACAAATATTTTATACAGAACAGATAAAAAATATATTAATGTGTAACATGCAAATTTTTTTTTTAAATTCAAAAATTTCATTCATGAATATATATCAAGACTTCACAGTTAAAAGAATTAGATTATTTTAATCATCAGTTACCAAACAGTAGGATAATTTCAACTTTGAAAACAAAATAACAAATACTTACTCATGGAAAAAAATGGCATACGACATTGCATCTTTATGCTGAATTTCATTAATATGAGAATCCATGTGATTAAACATATTCTGTAGATGACTGAATGTGTGATACTTGCGTGAAGGTTCTGTATATTTTGATTTCAGGATATACCACCATTTTTCAGAAATTCCTTTCTCAATATTTGCTGTTAAACTCATCCATCGATTGTGCAGAGATGATACTGCTTCACTTTCATCAGCATCCATAGAAAGATGATTTTATTCTTAAGTAACACAAATATATGGCCCTAGATAGAAAACATAAAATCAATAGCTCTTTTTTCCCTTGGTATGTAATATAGCAAAGATAAAAAGAAAATACAGGAAGAATTTTAATTTTTAAGATTCTGCATAAGTAATTTTAGAAAATTTTATGGTGCATGGAAACAATCAATTTGTAATTTTTTTTTAATATCGATAAATAATATTAGTCTCCTTTCTTCTGTGGAAGACTTTCTAACTTTTCACACCCCCTCCTGAAAAATACTGGAGGAAACTCAGATAAACATGCATGTGCAGCATAATAATGCCATTTACATATAATAAACTACACTTCTAATTAACTACACTGCATTAGTTAGTAATGAAAGTATTTCAGAATATCTGTGATTAATATTTCAGTCTGTTCACTAGGCTAATAGCAATTTAAAAATACAGACGCTTTCCTAATATTAAAAGATACTCATATTGTTACTTTTTTGTTTGTTGAATTTACTAAGAGACCGTAAATATGCAACCAAACAATTAATTTATACCTTACTTTTCAGAAAACCACAAAGAAGAGCCCCACAGTGAAAATCATTACACGTCTAATTGACGTCATAACAAATGTTACCTTTTTCATTTTAGATAGTTCATATTGTTTAATTAAATACTATCTAAAAAAATTTTAGTATCATACATACGTACCACGAGGTTTTTGAAATGTTTTTTGTATCTCAATACTGTTTAGGCCACCATTATTTGCAACATGTTATCTCTGACAACCCTTTAATTATTAAGTTCTATTAAAAGGCACAACTGTACAACTGTTATAAAATTTAAATCCTTTGCAAACTCAATTTCTGAAATTAAAGGATAAGAAAGAAATATTTATTTTTTCATTACAAAATTTTGATATCGGTGACCGATACATATAATTATATATATAAATGCTTGAATGCTATGTGACCGATAATCTTTTCCGTAATGAAAATACTTTAGTTTCACCTTAAAGTAAATATAAAAATTACACGAAAACTTAAGAGTGCTTTTAATTCAAAAATCGTCCTGCAACTTCGTGCGCATCTCGATCGCGATAAACTGAAAATGAAATTACTTACAAATAAACTGAAATCTGTCTCAATTTATTTTAACCAATTTTAATCTTAAGCCATACATACACAGCAAGATTTATAATTTCTACCACCTCAGCATACACAGTCTTCAAGTACCCCTTTGCAAAGCTGTGTGTAAATAAAGCCTCGGCACTCCCATACCATGGAGGCTCCATGTCCCATACTACCGTCTTTTTCTGAAAATAAGACATCCTCCGAAAATAAGCCCTATCGTGATTTTCGGAACTTTTTGTAAAATAAGACATCCTCCGAAAATAAGCCCTATCGTGATTTTCGGAACTTTTTGTAAAATAAGACATTCCCCGAAAATAATCCCTAGTTAAAATAATGTGACAAAAAGAATTCGTTAAAAAAATGCTGTTGATTTATTAAGTAATAATATGTTTAGCTTTCCTAATACTCGTATTTCAGAGAAATGTTTGAAACAAAATATTCCGAGAAATTAATTGTTTACGTCTACAGTTCGCTTCAATTAATTCTTGGAATTTATCTTAAAAATACAACATAAGGCAGCAGTCTACATTGAGCGACGGTGCAGGTATACAACGTTCATTCATTTCAGTCTTGTAAGTCTGATTATTTCCTCATACGTAATTTTATTTAAAAATAAAGTGAATAATTTTTAACCCCAGTTAAAATGAGTACAAAACGAAAGAGCTATTCCGTCGAGTACAAAAAGGGAATCGTTGAAGACTCCAGGGGTGTAAATCTTGTAGCATTCTGTAAAGAGAAGATGCTGGATCTCCGTATCGTTCGTAAATGGCGTGCAGACTACGATTACCTGTGTCAACTGGTGGACCAAGGAAATGAGAAAAAACGCAGAGTTCGATCAGGTCGGCAGCCGTTATTTTCTGAGTTGGAAGATTGCATCTGGGAATGGATTGCAGGCAGGAGAGCAATAGCTTGTGCGCAGGGCTGATATTCAAAAATTTACCCTTGAAACAGCAATTGAATTTGATATATCCACAGAAGATCGTCACACTGGTTGGACTGGACACACTGGTCCACTGGACACTGGACACTGGACACACTGGTCCAGCATCGTCACACTGGTTGGACAACTTCCTCAAACGATATGGACTGTCTCTAAGGAGATCAACAACATTGTTTAAGCTGGAAGACAATGAAGTTGTTAAGCGTGCACTTGCGTTTAAGCTTTTTGTTGATGGCATCGATTTTTCGAAATACCAACTCTCCAACATGATTGCTATGGATGAGACCGCGGTATTCCTAGGCCAAGGAGCTCAAACGACAGTTCACCAGAAGGCTTCTTCGTCAATTTACGTTCCTTCTACCGGTTACGATAGTGCACGTGTTACCTATATTTTGGCGATTCGTCTAGATGGCAAGAAAGTATCGCCATTTTTAATAACTAAAGGTAAAAAATACCAGATTCAACGTGTTTCAGGAATTTATGTCATTGAACGTGAAAAAGCCTGGTGCACCCAAGCAGTTATAAGAAAGTGGGTTGATTTTATACTGCCACCACTGTTGAGGGGTCAGAATAGAGGTTTACTAGTTTGGGATTCAGCCAGTACTCATCGCGCTAAAGACATGAAAAACTTTCTTGCTGAGAGGAAGATTGATCAAATAATGATTACGGCAGGAATGACTGGTTACCTCCAGACACTTGACATTGCAATAAACAAGGCATTCAAGGATCATTTTCGGATGGAAATCAATGAATATATTGAAAACAGAATGGTGAGAAATCATCGAGGTAATTTTGTAAAACCAGGCTTACAATAAGTTGTGAATTGCGTAAAAAATTCATGGGACAAAATAACTGACAGTGATGTTTCCAATGCACTACGAACAGGCTACTTAGACAAGAAGTATTCATTTAACGATAGCTATATCGCAAGACATGAGAGATTTGGACCAATGATTCAACATGATATTTATTTGGAAGAAAATCAGAATATAATTCAGAATTTTATTTATGACGATGTTCCAGAAGAAGATGACAGGACTGTAATTGAATAAATTTAAATTTCTGTATTCTGTGTAAAATAAATATTAAATAAAAATATATAA
>KK118886.1:29415-62330 GCA_000611955.2 Stegodyphus mimosarum
TGCCATATTTCAAAATCAAAGTTATTTATGAAATAAAACCTTATAAAATCTGATAATTCATTTGTGTGTGCAAATTTTTCAATCTAAATCTCTATTAAATTATTTTTGCCTTTTAAATTACAGCCCATTATTTATTTAAATTTAATTTATTAATGTGTTTGCATAATATATCAAAGTTCTTTAAAATATTAGTACAAACAAAGTTCAAAATTCTTTGAAATATTTTTTGTATATTTAAAATAACGAGTATTTCCATAGAAAAATTAAAGAAGTATACAAAATTGTTAATAACTAGTATTACATCATTAATTGTTCATTTAATAGTTGATTTTATCGCTTTTAACTTATTTCAAGTCTAAATTTTCTACGCGGGAATACTGGGTCTAATTTTTATTATAAAAGACGAAAAATTTCAGAGAGGAATAAGGTAAAATCTTGATTGTGTAAAACACATCTTCGAATCTAAATGCATTATAAGAAGTACAAAAAATGTATACAAGATCTTAGCCCCCCAAACCAGTCATTTAAACTATTCCAACTGTTCAGGAAAACGATAAACATTGCGAATATAAAAGTCTGCCCTTTTTTATATATAAATATATAAAGGAAATGTGGGCAGTTCACGCACTTAGGATACGTTCTTTTCGATTCAGTTCAAATGACGGATCTGGAACTGACAACCCAATGCGCATGCGTGGTTAATGTTGGTGCGAATCATGGAGGTTGGTGCGAATCATGGTGCGATTAGCCTCGGTGGTGCGAATAGCATCGGCCATTCTCTCAGTAGGCGATCTACCTTACTTAACTTACTACCTTACTTTACGGATTGACAGGTGACTCCACTGAAATTGTTGTTTTACAAATTTTTTTTAACTTCCGTCCTTTTATTCATATTTGCATGATCAGATTTATTTTATTTAATAGTAATAATTATTTAAGTTTTGCAAAATATTTATTTCTTTTGCTGTGTTTTATGCTGAGTATAAGAAAACTTTCAGTGTGCAAATAAAAGAATGAAATACTTTTAATTTTAAATTAGATTAGCTGGTTTAAATATACTAATGAATTACTAGATATTAATATAACTAAAAGTGAGCCCCTAAATGTTATGAATACAGATTATATCAAGAATTTCGCTCATATAGCGAATGAAACAGATAAGACGTAAGATAAAATACACCCGATTTGTACTGTTATAGTTAAGGCTACTATAAAGGTATCTCTAGTAGCTCTAGTTATATTTAGTGGTTTTCAAAACCTATTTGCAAACAATTTGTTGTAAGAACAGTATTAGAAAAAGAGAGATAGTGAATTTAAGAGAGATAAATTAAACACTGTTGTCGCTTAAGATAACAATGATTTCATTTGCTTCTTATTTCAACTCTTTGTAATGTAAACGTGGAAAAAATTCATTTCTATTTGAGAGTAAATTGATAACAAGGATTCGAAGACAGCATTTTAAACACTCTTCGCAAACTCAACGAAAAAACTGCATGTAAAAGGAACGGTAAGCATAAACAGCGGAGTATAAAAAGGTCTGACAACAAAATAGGCACCAGGCACCGCCATCTAATTTAAAACTGATTAACTAACGAACCAAATCCGGTAGATTACCAATTGGGACAAAGAGTTGTGGCTAATCTTTGGAATATGGTAACTGGTAGTTTGGCGACATTTTAGTAAGGCGATAAAAATTATAATAATAACAATAATTTTTATTAATTTAATGTATATGTTTATTTATATTTTAATTAGTGTTCTTTAATTTATTTATATTTTAATTAAATGATAGTCATTTTGTGCATTATGCGTTTGTAGCATTTTGCAATCCATTTCAGTACAAGTAAACCTGCATGGAAATAAGTTAAATATTTGACACTAAGTATTTGCAACCATTTTTAATGTTTGCCTTATAAATTCGCAGGTGACTTTTATAATGGATAATTTGGAGGGAAAAGAAAATTAATGTAATATCTTGCATATTTTATTTATTTTATACGTGCAAATGTTCATCCTTGGAAAGGGTATATGCAAGCTGAACATATAAAACCTTGCATAGTATACATACTTTTTAGCGATGAGGTAATTTCATATATGTCCTTTTTTACCAGCTTCAAAGATTCACAAAATTTTCCTGCATTTTCGTGGAAATTTTTCTAATTTACGAGAAAAATTATTTACATGTTTCATATACAAATTTGCCCTGTAAAAACAAATTTCTGTGCACGTTTGTTCCACTACTTTTCGGAAAATTCCGATCGTGATTTTAGCTAATAAGCACTTGGAAACAATTTCGCACCTAATCTTCGTCATGATTAAGCACTTTTGTTCCATAAAAATTCTAGCATAAACGTAATTCGGCTAGCAGATTGTTGGAAAAAATGTTGAGTTAAAAGAAAAAAAAAAAAAAAAACCTTTACTTCGTGAAAACAAAATGGCGTCCCCCAAACAAACTGGTAGGTTGCTGTAACAAGGTTGCTCGCCAAATTTTCGCCAAAAAACCGCCAAGTTACCATAATCCGAAGATTAACCAGAGTTGTTCTATGACCTATAAATTGTGATTCGCTTTTCTGACTAGCTTTACAGGATTTATACTTCCATATACAGAACATAAAGCAATAATTTTTTGTACCGGGTGTACACAATTCCTTGAAATCCCTAGATTTGGCACTGTGCCATTTGATGCGGACTGAATGTTTACCAGGCTTTCCTCTGAGAACGAGAAAGACCACCGAACTCAAATTGAAATGGCCCTCTTCTCATACTGCAACCAGTTCAGCTAACTTAGCTAGAAAACAATGATAATTTTTCTGAGGGAGATTTTTCACTTCGCAAATTTTTCCACTTCATTCGTACCATTCAAAATTACCCTTTGCCTACCATTCACTATCGTTTTACACTATTCTTTACTCTTTAAAAGCAGGCTGAAAGGCATGCTTAAATGTGCTGTATACAACTTAATGTGAATTTAATGTCAAAGTTTATGTGTTTTCTTCATATATTTTAAGAAAAAAGTGCATGCTTTTAACATTAAATGTATGATTCCTTTTTATTTTCACTGAGTTTCATTGACCTGTAATAAAGTAATTATATGGACTTAGTCATAATATTTTGTATAGTGAAATGGGTTTGTTCAAGAAACCGAATCGAAAATTTCGACAGCGCGAAGCTCGGCCAGACTCGGACGATGAAAGTAGTACTGAGCTTTCAGAAAGCAAGGCTAAAAGTGTTAAAACGGATGTGAAAGATAAACCTTCAACATCTGTAGAAGCAGATAATAATGCTTCGACTTCTAATTCTTCAACGGTACTCCTGCAGAGAGAAAAAGAAGAGAAAACTGACCCAAGTTTGGCAAAAGGTACCAAACTTCTGAGCTTTCATGATGAAGAAGATGGTAAGTGTATTATTTCCTAGTAAAATTTTTTGCTGTTTGTTTGCATTTGTGTATAGTACGAGAGTAAACTTCTATGTCTTGCCAACAGTAAATATTGCTGAAGTTACTATTAATTTATGAAGCATAGGTGAACTGAAGAACCCTATAACAATATGACATATATCATAATAAAGAACAAGAATTTCGCATTGTTTATATACATGTATTGGCATACTAATTGTACTAATTTTCATGCAATAATCACTAAATCTCAATGTTTATGAATGAGGAAACAGGTTTCAGTTGATATTGCAGAAATAAATAAGTATGGTTTATTTTATAAAGAAATTATCTTAATTTGAAATTTCTCAATTTTCGCTTACATGTGTATGTATTTCTAAAAGCACAGAATGTTTGAGTAACCTTAACTGTTCAAATTATTTTTGTGAAGAACTGTAAAAAAAAAAAAAAGAAAGTAGCACCACACATTTCAACAAATGTAGCTTAATGGAAAATAATTATCAATATTTTTCCCAAGCAACAGACAGTATTTCACTGCAGATAGCTCAGATGACAGATCTTTCTGGCATTGAATGAATATGCTGTTTCTTGATTTACTTTAGTGAATTGCTGTCCTTTTTTTCCAGTAAATCATATCCACAGTTATTGATATTATGATAATTACTAGTTTACTTTGTCAAAGCATATTTATAGCTGGAAATAATTATAATATACTAATCCACAAGAATAATATGTTATAAAATTTTATAATTATGATAGGTTAATAATATAATATATTTATAAAATTTTATGGCTAGACTGCAGATTAGGGGCCAGTCGCCAAATGAAGCGAAATCGGGCCAAATCTGGTAACCTCTTGGTGTCGCGAAAATCGTTAGGGTTTAAGGTTGCAGTTTATAGTACTTAAACAGGCTTTTTGAATTTTCGTCATTTAACTGTGCTTCTAGTAGATTGTGTGAAAAAAATGGCTGACATTGAAAGAGTTGAATGGGTGGATTTCAGTTATTTGATTCGGTTGCAAGATAAGGGCGAAAGATGTGTGATAGAATGGTGCATGTATTATGGTTTGATTGTGAATATGTACGAATGCCCTAAGTGTAAAAATAGTATGAAATTAGTTGAAATGAAAGATGCATGATGAATGAGGTGTGTGTCCATTATATGTGGTTAAGCATGTGGTTGAAATGAGCACGCCATTTTGAATTTCATCTCCATTGCATTGTTACATTTTATTGTGGATATAAACAAATGCGAGTTTCTACTGTTTATTATAAATAAAAATTTAAGTAAAATCCTAGGAGAGCCCACACCCTTGGCGACAAACTGAAAAAAATGTGCCAAGGCACAACGAAATGGCGCCAAGCGAAAACGACAATGGCAGCAAGTGAATACAGTGGGATAAGGTGAATGCGTAATGAAAATATGTGTAAACATTACAGAAATTAATGAAATATATTTAAGATAAAAAATAGCACTTACAATGGCGGCAAGTGCATATAGCGGGATATGGTGGATGCGTAATGAAAATATATGTAAACATTACAGAAATTAAATAAATATATTTAAAATAAAAAATCACAACATAATCATTCATACATCTTCCAAACCACATTTTAGTTACACGCAAAATATCATACATACTTAACTTACTTTTGGAAAACCACGAATTCTTTCTTATACTTCTACAAACTTCATGCGCATTCACACCTTTTTTCCGACATCTCCATTCAAATCCATCCAAAACAACACTCTTGCTTTAACTCTTTCGTTTGTATAATCCCATTCGCTCATTACATTTAGGACATTCATAATTTGAAGCAATCAATCCTTCCTTCATACACCATTGAATAAATTCTTTATTACCTTTCGCATTCAACAAAGTAAAACATTCTAATGTATACTCGCTGACACAAGCAGCGATACTTCTAACTCGATGACCAACTACAAAATGGCAAAATTCGAAATACCCGCTGAATACGAAAATTCTAGAAATAGTTAGGTTTGCCATATCTAGTATATCAAAGTAGGGTTACGAAGATTGGCGCAATTATCGCCAACCCAAATCATTCGTGCCAAGGGTGTGGGCTCTGCTAGGATCCAACTGAAATTTATTGTAAAACTATAAATTATGTAGTTAAAATTGTTTAACCACTTTTTGTTTTTTGAGTACACTATTGCTCATGTTGCCGTAGATCGAAATTTTGAATTTTATCTTCCTTTTTCTTCTGCATTTTTTTAAAAAAGTTTTAGATTAAATAGGAATCATTGCTTTCTGCTCATTTACTGCTTTTTACAATTTCTTAAATTTCGTGCTAAAACACTTTACTTTATTTTGATAGTGTCTTAAAAATGGTATATGGTATTATGAAAAGTTTTAAGATTGCTGATCCCATAAAATACATAGGTATTAACTTTCAAATACTTTATCATTGTTTTCCTTGAACTTCTGTTTTAGATATTTTTGTATGTTTACAGGTTGTTTAGATATTTTTGCATGTTTAAATGATAAATTTTTTGCATCAAATTTGCAACCATCTAATATGGCGATATGATGAGTTAGTGATTTTCTAACACGCACGAAAATAACCGATTTGCCGATTTTTTGAAAACGCGCCAAACTGGCCTGTAATATGCAGTTTTGATTAATTGAATTTTTTGTTTAATCATAGTAAAGTTACTGACCAGTTACTAGTGGCAATGATTATTAACATATCTCAACTTTTTTTTATTAAAATGTCACGTATATGGTCAGTGTCATTTATTTGTTAGATAGTTTGGTAAAAATATATTTATGGGTGTTCCTTGGTCAAAATTGGCAATTGTTTGGTGTACATGGACACCAAGTTCGTGCAATTCTTTGACTTGTTATTTTGGCTTTGTGTAGCAGTGATTTTTGAGCCAAAAATCCCCTCCCATTTTGTTTGCCAAAATAACAAGTCAAAGAGTTGCACAAATAGGGTAGCTATGTACACATCGACCTATTTTCACTTAAAAAAATAAAAAAAATTGGAGAATTGCACAAACTTGGTATTGCGCACTCCTTTGACTTTGTCCATGTACGCATCGATCTATTTTCAGTTAAAACGTCAAATGAGCAGCCAAAAAAAAAAAAAAATATATATATATATAACCTCAGTTAACTACATTTTAAATCACAGTGAAATAACATAAAAAAGGAAATTCATCATAGCACTATACGAAGGAAATATCCACTTACCTTATTTAGAAATTTCGATGTCTTTATTCAAACTAAATTCATTAACAGCATCCAAAAACTTCCTAAAATTATCTAAACTAGAATCTATATACTGACGTCACCACATAAATTCACGAACATAAGAGTAAAAAATATCTTCCGTAGTGCCAGTGTCCTCTGATGTTCGACCATACGCATTTCCTTCCTACAAACAGGGCACTTATAATGGCTACTAAGTAAATCTTCATTTACAGACCAGTCAATTAATGCTTTTTCTCTTTCGTTCCAAATCGTACACAGAAATTCAAATTATCTTATCACATTCAGCCATTTTACTGTGTAAACCACTAAATAACCAACGTACTTCCTAACCAACATCCAACACACAAGCCAAGTCTTTTCCCATCATTCAAATTCACTGCAGCCAACCAACCAATTACATCATAATAGAATTTCCATAGCATTCAACTACTCAGGTGAAACAACTTGGCAATAAATGAAACAACAACTTAGCAATAATCCAAGGGGCATCCTTAAATGTACTATAACCGGTACTTTGTGTTAACACCTGCCATCAAAATTCAGAGACTTAATAATGTGGCTAAGACAATCTTCTTCACTTTATGTGACTATCATCAAGTTGTCTTTTGCAAATGAAAATATAATTATTCTTAGTCATCTTCCTTGTTCACCTCACCTCAGAAATGAAGTCAAAGAGTGAATGATAAATCTTATCAATGTGTATTGTTTTACATTGGTGTATACAGAAATTAGGGGTACAGTGGAGAAATTAACATAACAAAATACACAGGCAGAATCAGCAAAAAGTTCGGTAAAAATGTATTTACAGGTGCCCCTTGGCAAAAATTGGCAATTTGTGGTGGTACATGCACACCGAGTTTATGCAATTCTTTACCTTGTTATTGTGGCTTTGTGTAGCAGCAATTCCTGGTGCAAAAATCGCCATTACAAAAGTCAAAGAATTTCATAAAGTTGGTATCCATGTACACATCAATCTGTTTTCACTTCTAAAATATCAGAGAATTGTACAAGCTTAGCATTGCGTACTCCCTTGACTTTGTCATCTACACATCGATCTATTTTCACTTAAAAAGTCAAAGGAGCAGCCAATTCTACACTAGAGCCAAACAAAAAATATATAATCTGAATAAACTGCATTTAAAGTCAACCAATGAAATAATATAAAAAAGGAAATTCATCTTAAAGCATCTAAGCGCACTACACAAAGGAAATATCCACTTACCTTATTTAGAAATTTCTGTGTCTTCAGTCTATGGCACACAAAATTCCGTAACAGCATCCAAAAACTTTCCTCAAACCATGTTCCCTTTCTAATGGAATGCTTTATATGGTGAGAATTTGAACCTTGTGACAAACCCGTTCAAAGCTATCTGAACGCTCTTTACGTTTGACTGTACACATTTCCTTTGTACGAACAGGACATTTATAATTCCGTTGAATTACATCCAACAAAGTTTCTTTTCTTCTGTTCTCAACCACCCGCTCTCTCATTCTACGCCGTCAAACACCTACTTTACCACTGGTAGCCATTTTATGATGCAAAGCACATAATGCGTGACATACTTCGTAACTGAAATCC
Source organism: Stegodyphus mimosarum (assembly GCA_000611955.2). Classification (NCBI taxonomy): domain Eukaryota; kingdom Metazoa; phylum Arthropoda; class Arachnida; order Araneae; family Eresidae; genus Stegodyphus; species Stegodyphus mimosarum. The sequence continues at coordinate 37,627 of KK118886.1, forward strand.
AACAAATATTTTCCCATTAGTCAAATTCACCGCAATCATGTAACCAATCATGTCATAATAGGGTTTCCATAATATTGAACTACTCAAGTTATCATAAATGAAACAGCTTTGCAATAATCCATGGATCACCCTAAAATATAGGTTATCCAAAAGTTCGATCAGTGCCTTGTTTAGTGGTATGATACAGTATGCAATTATATGCAATACTGTAGATGTGCAAACTGTATCAAATACCAGTGCAAGGTATGCCTTGCTTTTCAAGGGAAGCTATTCCACAAGCATATTGATTTGAATGAAGTTGAGCAGCTCATGTTCCTATCTCTGGACAGGCAAATCCTTTGGTTACCAGGTTTTAATTATGTTGCTATTTTTGGCGGTGTTTATATGTGTCGTGTTCTCTGTGGAAGTGCTTCTTATACAGTACAAAGTCCGAGATCTGGACTCGTCGTGACTTTGGCAAATGCGGATTTGGGATTTTTCTGGATATTAGATCATCAATTTAAATCTAGTTCATATAAATATATAAATCTAGTTCATATTCTAATCATACAGAAATTATAAAATTAAAATTCCAAAGCGTGATTTATAAAATAATGAATATTTATGATCTAATGGGTATTACAATTTACAAAAAAAAAAAAAAAAACTTGATTTGTTTACTTTATTTAACAGTTCTTTCAATGTAAGTTGTTTCAGTTGCTTTATTTTTTGTCCTAATACTTTTTTTTTTTAATTCTATAAACCAACATAATTTCTTGTTCAATTATAAAGTTCCACTGTTCAAGTCCTGTAATTGCTGTGTCGAGAATTCCGATTAACTTGTCAATCGAAATTTTTTTGTTTTCAGTAACCTTTGTGTCACTTTCTTTACTATCAGTAGTGGTACTTTCTGGATCTAGAACCATACTACAGATTTTGCCATCCATTAATTGGTTGATAATTGGGCCATTGTGATCATAATGAAAAACTGCTGTTATATCATCTTCATTTATTACTGCTTCTTCAAATTTCTTTACAAAATCCATTAGTTAAAAAATTTCACCTTTAGTTTGCAATATCCAAAATCCTTTAAATTTGTGGCTATCATCTTCATCATCCTCCCAATGAAATATGGTAGCTGGCCATAAATTATGCCAAGTATTTTTTAAAGTACCTAGAGGCACGTCCTCCCACAATCTTGCGATGTTCCACGCACCAGATTTTATGTTAAAATAATTAAAAATTCTTGAACAGTCTTGCCATTGTTCAAGAAATTTAACGTGGATTTAAAAATTGCTACTTTATATTTGCATGTCGCAGCCTGTTATTCCGATATCCATAGGCTAAATGATCCTCCTGCTAAAAGGCATAGACATGCAATCGCCTCTTTAGTTCCAGCCCCCGCGCTCTGAAGGACAGACGTCTCAATCTTCTAAAATTGCTGTTCCTCACTGACTGTGCCAAACTGTTATCTTCTACTCAAGTTCAACTAAAAAGTGGCCTTCTTTTCCCTGTTATCAGTCTGTTTGTTTAAAAATCACATCATGGCTGCAAAATTAATTTCTGCCTTAGATATTTCCTCATGTTTTTCACAAACTTTACTGCATTCTGATTTAGCGCCAAATGCAAAAAATAAAAAGTGAAAATTACAAAACACAAAAAATTAAATAAATAAATGATGTGGAGGTACATATTTTGGAACCATAGGCACTCTGAAATATTTAATCTGGCGTTGGCAGGCTTAGTTATGGACGTACAGTTTGGAGGAAAGGATAATATGGATATGTTATCTTTCACTTATCAGGTTTGCATCATCAGATAAACCAAATGAATTCAAATGTTGCCGAGCCTCGGGTATGAAATGATTTTCAAACCAATCATTCATTAATGCTTGTGTCATCCAAACTCTTTTATTTGCACGATATATAATGGAAAAAATCGTTACTCCTTTAAATACTTGAGATCGTGTATATTTTCTAATTACGAAAAGTTTGACCTTGTGTGTTCCTGTGCAAATTTAGCATTTGCACATGCTAAATTTTTAGCCTCACTTTGGGAGCATTGACACTAGTTGGAGCCTTTTCTGTAGGGGTTGCCAATTTATTTCACAGTGCATATTGCCAGAAAAGACCAGTTTCATCATTGTGAACTTCTTCTAGAGATAACTTTTCATTATTAATGAGTTCACTGAATTCATCTGTAAATAGTTCAGCAGCTTCAGTATCAGCCGAAATTTTTAAATGCCGTATACCATGGCGATTTTTAAATTTGGTTAACCAACCTGTCGATTATGTGCATTCAGTTTTTAAGTTTATTTCTTCATGAAATATTTTGGCTTGAGCCCATCATTAGCATTAGATCCGTTAATGGCATGGCCTCGCTGCGACCTGTCTAACCCATCACTTTGTCATGATCATCACTTTTAGTACATTGAACAATTTTTCTGTTATTCAATGCGAGTGGAGTGTTGAAATTCACAAAAATTTTTAAAAAGTTCCTTTTTTCTTTTTTTGTATGTCATAAACAGTTGACTTTCCAGTGCCATACTCCCACATAATTTTGAGACAGATATATCTCTATCCATTTTTTTGCAACAATTTCACTTTTTGTTTAATGGACATTGAAACATGCTTTTGCTTTGTAGATCCTATTGCAGCTCTAGAATTACACATTCTTTTCAACATAATTGAAAGTTCAAGCCTTCAATTAGAATTTTCTTAAAATTGCTGAAATGAAAACAGCCTGCAAAAAATAATAAGCTGGATCAAATCAAAAAGTTAAGGAATAGTGCAGTCTGCTGTATTTACTGAAATTCCTTAGAATGAATAAAGTATATTTTTAGCCAAGCTTAATAGGGTCTGCTATACAGTACTGGCTATGTACCATGAGATTGGCAATGAAAGACAAATTATTCCACTAGATTTTGTCTTGCTTCTATTGCATATTGAGAGAATTAAGCTTGAATTAATAGTTTAGCTATTTATTATACCCTATGTCTGTTTTTTGCACATACTTAAGGCCTGTGTTCTGAATAAATATAGTCCCACAGTAAGGCTTATCAAGGGCCAGCACTATGTACTGCCTGATGTAGTCTCTGTGGGTCCTAAATTCTGTTACAAAGCGTCTCCTTAAATTCCAGTGGCGTAGCTAGGGTGGGGCAAGGGGGGGACATCTGTCCCGGGGGGCATCAGATTGCGTCAAGGCGGCTTTACCGAAAATTTTAATGAAATGTTTTCCATTCTTGACTCACAGAAAGGGGTGCAAATTCTTCAGTTGTCCCTGGGCGCTGGAAACCCTAGCTACTGCACTGCTAAGTTGTAAAATTTTGCTGCTCCTAAACTTTGGATCCCAGTGCTTTCCCTAAATTATAAAAATTTTGTCATCCCTTAATTTTGTCACTCGGTGCTTCTCTAAATTCCAAAAAGGTTTTCTTTCATAAATTCTCCCACCCTGTGTGGCCATACAAGCTCCTATTCTATTCCTATTCCTGACGCCTGTCCTATTCCTGTGACGCCTGTCCTATTCTGATGCCGACTCTGGGTGTATGTGAATAACATATGCTTCAAAAATTCAAAGTGTCGTAGAAATCAAAGGCTGAATAATTTTAAAAACGTAAAGTTTAATATGTACATTATTTACAAGTAATCACTTACAGATTTGCATTGATCATAAAAGATCGAAATACTTATGCCAATCAAAAAATCTAATCTTTTAATAGGAACTCGATTTTTCCTACTCGACTAGTGTGCGAAGTTACGCACAAATCTATCTATATGCCTATCCATCGAGCTCCCAATGGAGAGTCTGCCGAAATTAAAAAAGGCGTGTCACATTTTACAGGAAACAATAGTGCCATCAATCAGCTAATCAAAATAATTTCCACTCACTCCCCACTTGAACTCTGTCAAGAGTTCACACCTGAACTCTGTCAAGAGTTCACATTAATCTAACAACAATCAAATTTACATGAATAAGTGTTTTGACATATAGTTATAAAACAATTAATAAGTATATTAAATGAATAGAAAAGATAATCTAACTGTAAAAATTATACTAAATATTGTAATAATTATACCAAATTCTATAAAAATGAATGTTAACATCAAATATAATTTTGACACTACTTCAATAAATCTAAACTATTCGTAATCATATGAAACTAAAATAACAATAATAAACAATTGCACAAAAACATATTGAATCAACTTATATTACTAAATAATAAAAATTGTTTTTAAAGTTTTAAAGGATATAATAATTGAACTGGTTATCTTATTATTGTTCCATCAGCAGTTTTTAGTTCACAAGAACGAACTTTATCATCACGAGTAAGAAAAACTTTTATTACTCTGCCACACTTCCACAAATGTTTGCATTTATTGTTTCCTTCTATTAAGATCAGATCGTCAACTTTGAGATCATCCTAAGAGTTAGGATTCTCTAATTGACGAGTTGTTCGATAATACATTAAATATTGTTTTTTTTTTCATTTAGTCCACAATTGCCTAACCAGTAAATCTTGATAAATCTTTCTTTTGGTCAGAGAGGACTTGGTAGAGCCATCTTTAACAGTGGAGTTAAAGTTGATAGGTAGTGTAGAATCTTTCTTTCTGAAAATCAAGAAATTGACTGGTTTCAGTGGCAATGGTTCCTTGTCGTCACTGTATACATAGGTCAATGGATGAGAATTCAAAACAGCTTCCACTTGTACTAAAACTGTTGACAATTCTTCAAACATTAGCAAGGCTTTACCGAGCATTTTCCTTAAGCATTCTTTAACTCATTTTACTAATCTCTCATAGAAGCCTCCCCACAAAGCCCCTCGTTCTATTATAAACTTCCAATCGATTTTCTCATTCGACAGAAAATCTTGGAATTTCTCATTTGACAATGGTTTAGAGAAATTTTCAAGTTCCTTTTGTCCCCTTTTAAAAGTTTTTGCGTTATCCGAATAAATTACTCGACAGTTGCTTCTCCTAGAGGTGAATCTTTTGAATGCCATCAAGAAAGAATCCGTAGAGAGATTTGATACAAGTTCCAGATGTATGGCTCTAGTGGTAGTGCAAGTAAATAATGCTACATTGTCTTTTTGACTCTCTTTGACGTTTTTTTTTACTTTATTTGCCTTCTTCAGAGAATTGATTTCTTTGGGATAAAAGCACTCTTGTTGAGATCTAATCCAATAATTTTCGGCATCTACTAATTCTTCAGTTGTTAATGAACCTGTCAAATGGTTCGTTTTGCTAATTTTATCAATGAAACGCTTCATTCAACCAGTTATTCTCAACAATTTTCTTAAATTACTATATTTTGAGATATCTATTAGCCTTTCGTCAACTGCTGTGCACCAAATTCATAAATATCAATAATGTTCTTTCCGTATTCTAACTCTTCTTCAGTGATAGGTTTTTCTTCATTCTGTCGACGCCACAATTCAGACGACATTCTAAGCCATTCTGGTCCTTGAAACCAGATAGGATTGTTTTTCAGCTCATGAAGTTTAGCTCCTCTCGAAGCCAAGTCAACTGGGTTACTTTTTCCGGGGCAGTAATGCCAATTTTCTGGGGATGTTAAATTTTGTATTTCTTGAATACGATTTTTAACAAAAAGCTTAAATTTCTTTGCACAGTCCTTTATCCAGAAAAGTGTGATTTTCGAATCAGTTCAGAAAAAACAAGAAAGTTGTAACTTCAAAACTTTAACGATGCTAATGCCTAACTTAGCCAATAAAAGAGCTCCCATGAGTTCCAACCTAGGTAAGGTGAGTGGTTTTAAAGGCGCTGCTCTTATCTTGGAAGCAACAAAAACCGTAAATATTTGTTCATTACTGGAAATTATACACAGATACGCTAATGTACCATATGCCGTTTTGCTAGCATCAGAAAAACAGTGCAGCTTAATCCCTTCTACATCACTATTACCAATTGCAGAAAAATAATATCATGGAATACCGATTTTGTCCAAACTGGAAACTTCTTTGCATCATTTTTTTCATACAGAACATAAATTTTCTGGTAGTTCTTCATCCCAATCTAAAGCAAGTACCCAGATTTGTTGCAATATGATTTTGTTGCAATATGTAAGTACAGACGGTAATAATAGACCTACAGGATCAAAAATTCGTCCTACTGTCTGCAAAACAAAAATTTAGTATTAACCTGTTTTAATAGAAATGTTACCAAATTTTTGACATCAAAGTAAATTGAGTCATTTTGATTGTCCCAAGCGACTCCTAACACTTTCAATGGTGGGTTTCTAGCTGAGGAGATTCCTCACATTTAGTGCCTTCTTTAATCCACAATTTGCACAGTTCTTGAGAATTGGTTTGCCATTTATGTAGAATCATACTGGTATCTCTAAAAATGCTTATGCATTCTAAACTGGTATTGAAAGCAAGTTCAACATTTTGTTGTCTCCAATGATGTCATCTACATAAATGTGATCATTTAGAAATTCGCAAGTGGCAGGGTAGGTTTTTTTATATTGTTTCAAATGGTGTTTAATGGCTGCAGCCAATAAAAACAGACAGCTGTTTACGCCAAATAACACACAAGTGAATCGGTAAGTTATGAAATTTTGGGGATCTTCGAATGGGTTTTCTGTAAACAAAAAAGGTGTTATTTCTCCGTCTTTCTCATCTACTGTTGTCTGCAGAAAAGCCTGCTTTATGTCACTTGTAAAGGTTACAGGAGGAAGCCTGAAGGCTAATAAAAGTTAAAAAATGTCAGGATACAAATTTGGACCAATATGTAAGCAGTCGTTCAATGAAATTTCACCAGGTCTGTGTGAAGACGTGTCGAATACGATACTTAGTTTACTAGTAGTTTCATCACTACGAATGATTTCTCTGTGAGGCAAATAAAATGTGATTTGGGTTTCACATTGTGATTTGAGTTCAGTGTTTGGAACTGGTTCAATGATATTTTGTTAGGCTACAGAATGAAGCCTGAAGGCTAATAAAATTTAAAAAATGTCAGGATACAAATTTGGACCTATATGTAAGCAGTCGTTCAACGAAATTTCGCCAGGTCCATGTGAAGATGTGTCGAATACGATACGTAGTTCGATCACTATGAATGATTTCTCTGTGAGGCAAATAAAATGTGATTTGGGTTTCACATTGTGATTTGAGTTCAGTGTTTGGAACTGGTTAAATGATGTTTTGTTGTAAGTAATCTTGTAAAACTGTCTGGTATGAATCAAAAAGTTTGGGGTTATTCTGAAATCCCTTTATGAGTTCCTCAAATCGTTTCACTGCAACCACTTTCATAATCATGTAACTCATATTTTCTATCAGACTTCCATGGCAGTCTATCCTTGTGACGAGAATTTTTGTATAAAATTTTCAATTCGAATTTTTCCATTATAGCTTGTACCAGTGGATCAGATGATTCATTTTCAGGCTTTATACCTAAACTTTCAGGCTCCCCAAATTTTTTTATCTGATCAGATATTATATCTTCCTCAACTACATTATTAAAGGCTGTAGAAGTGCACATTGTACCTTTAGTGTTATGTAGCACAGACCAACCGAATAGTGTTTCTGCAGCTACTAAATGTTAGTGTACACGCTTAAGTTTCCCAGTCACTATATCATAATAATAATCAACTCCTATCAAAAGAGTTATTTTTTCCTTACAATCCCTAGAGTCTGTGAGTTGTAAACCTTCTAACTGTTTGCCTATGATGTGTTTATTCACATTAGGAGGTGGTAAATTAGAACTTGAAATTTGTTCAATCACGAGGGCTTCAATTTCGATTTTAGAATTCGGTATTTCCTTGTTCTCTAACTTTATCTTAACAACGTTAAATGTTTTTCTAATTAGTGTTTTATTTCCAAATGCAAATGCAGAAAGAGTTTGTGTTCGAATAATAGGAAGTTTCAATTTATCCGCAATTTCTTTTCCCACAAAAGACCGCATACTACCCGAATCCAGAGGAATCTTATTAGAACCGACTGCGTATTTGTTTGGAGTGTTACACAACACATTTGAAGCAAAATAGTTTTAATTTTATTCCCAGAGAATGCTGAAAGAATGTGTGAATCTTGTACACTTTTATTTTTTCTTTTAGTTCTTTCTCAACCCAGAAACATATAGAACAGTTATGCTTGTCCTTGCATTTGGAACGAACGACACCGCTTTTGCATTCTTTTATTCGATGTTTCAATTTCGAGCGTAAAAAAGATCCTCCTTATGCAATAAATTTCTCCTCTCATCAACTGTCAGTTATTCACATTTTTCAGTAATATGTTTAGATGTATTACAAAACAGACACCAATTAGTAGTTTTGTTTTCACTAACTGGCGCCAAGAGCTGGTAAGCAGCGGATATTATACTCTCCTCCCCCCTTCTTCTCTTTATAAACACAGGAAGTGTTTTCTGATGTGAGAGTGAGGAAGTGTGAGAACATTTAAATGTTATTCAAGACCCATCTCCTACATATCTAAGTGATCTTTACATAGCATGTAACAGAAGAATTCATGCTTTAACTGCTCTGAAGGAAAATATTGAAGCATACGGTAGAATCCTAGTGCCAAAAATTATTCCTGCGTTTGTGTCCCAATGATATTTGTTGCCATTGGATTATCTATGCCTAGCGTGAAAAACTAAACGAAGGTAATATTACTAGATTAATGCAGTTCTTGCCAGAAGAAGTGGAAGGTGTATTTGTAGCACAAAGAGTTAAAGGTGTGTCCTTTTCTGATCACACCGTAAAGTGTACTGTAGAAAATTTTAATATCAATTCCAAAACAGTAAACAAATGTAAGAAAATTTCGCCATTTTGTTCATTTTGTGATACTACAGCACATTGGCCTCAATATTGTGAAACTGTTTCAGACTATGATACTCGTGTTCAGAAACTTAAAACTTCAAATTGCTGCTTTCTGTGTACTAACCGTGGTCATAGAGTTTCAAACTGCCCAAAGAAAAATACTGCACGATGCACTAAATGCAAGAAAAAGCATCATGCTTCTATTTGTCCTCCTGTTGAAAACAATCAATTGTAGATAACTAACAGTGCTGTAAATTACATAACCTTTCCTAAACCAATTTTCACACATTTTCAAACTGCTTGTGTGTATGTTATTGGCCCTACAGCCATTACTAAATTAACACGCTGCATTTTAGATGGTGGTAGCCAAGCAAGTTTTGTTCACACAAACCTCATTGAAAAACTTAAGCTTAAAGTTATCAAATCTGCCTCACTTTCAGTTCAAGCATTTGAATCTTTTACTTCACAAGAACAATGTAGATGTGTTCAATTGTCACTTTCAAGTTTGTGCACCAACGAAGCATTTTCAATCTCCACTTTTGAAAGCTCCAATTCCTATACTACACATCCTACTGCTCCACCAGAAATAGTTCACTTTGCTGAGAAGAAAAGATTGAGAATTGCTGATCCACCAGATGACTCTTCACTGCCCATAGAAATACTTATTGGTGGTGATTATTATTGGCAAATTGTTTCCGCAGAAGCCCCAATCAAGCTTTCAGAATCTTTTGTTATGGTACCGTCAGTGTTTAAATGGGTTCTTAGTAGAACAAGAACACATACTACAATCGCTGAGAAGACTTCTGTCATCAAGTTTGTGTGCAAGTTAAAACTGATTGTTTAAATGATCAGGTATGTCGCTTCTGGGATTTAGACTCCATAGGGATACAAGATGCGCAGAAATGAAGAATGACTACTTGCAATGAAGAAATTTTATCTGACTTTCACAAAACTTACAACACTGAAGACAAAAGAATTGTGTCTCTGCTAAGAAAACCATTGGTCACACCTTTGCCTACAAACAAAATTATAGCGGAAAACAGATTTCATTCTCTTCAAGAAAGACTTGCATCTAGTGATGTGTTAAAGACACAATACAACAAATGCATGTTGAATTACATTGAATAAAAGCATGTTGAAGTTTGTTCTATAGATGAATCCAATGAGAAGCCAGTACATTACCTTCCTCATCATGCTGTAAGAAAGAAAACGCAATCTGAAACCAAGTTGAGAATTGTATTTGACGCTTCCTTGCATGCTAATGCCTTTACTGAACGATACCTTGGAAGCTGGCCCGAATCTTCTTCCTGAAACTGTTGGTTGTCTACTATGATTTTGATTGCTTGAATTCACTGTTACATGTGATGGTAAGCAAGCTTTCTTACAGTTGTCACTACATAAAGAAAAATTAAAATCTTGATTCATCTCAGCCTACTTCTTTTACAGATGAAGTAACTATTTACAGATTTACTTGCTTACCATTTGCCCTTACTTGCAGTCTGTTTTTACTCTATGTTGCCACATGAGAATTGGCTGCAAAACATATCACAGAATTCCCAGTTGCTCCACCAATGATAGATAAATATCTCTATATGGATGACTTTTTTACTATTATGGAAACTGAATCATGCATTATAATGCTATATCACAAGATCAAGAATTTAATGGATCTAATGAAATTGCCTATGGAAAAATGAGCTACAAACTCTTTGAAACTCAAAGATACATTACAAACACATGAAGAATCTCACAAAACGGAAACAACTGTCTTAGGTATTGGCTCAAATAGAAACTCTGACACTTTGAAGAATGCATTCAAGACTTCCCTCTGTGTTTCTACAGACAAACCACTTGAAAAGAGATGGTTACTCCACTGCATTGCTAGTTTTTATGATCCCTTAGGACTTTTTTCACCGTTTACTATCCTTGGGAAAATCTTATTCCAAGATACATGGATTCTTGGAATCAAATGGGATGAATTACTATCTGCTAATTTATCAACTTTATGGTATGCAGCTGTAAAAGTACTTGATGACATTTGCTCCCTTCAAATTCCTCGATGCATAGGCATTTCCTCACAAGTTCCTTTTGCTATTCATGTGTTTTGTGGCGCATCTGAATGTTCCTATGGTTCAGTTCTGTACATTGTTACCTTTAAAGGTGACCAACTGAATGTAAATTTAGTGTGTAGTCACAACAAACTAGCTCCTATAAAAAAGTTACTTTACCTCGTTTGGAGCTCTTGGCGGCCCTAATGGGAGCACGATTGTTGCAATATTTCTGTGCTGAAACAAACATCTGTTTGTCAAATGCAACATTGTGGAGTGATTCTCAAGTTGTCTTAGGGTGGATACGCAGTGACCCCAACAAGTGAAAAACTTTTGTTGGCAACAGAGTAACAGAAATTATTTCCTATACTAATCCTTCACAATGGAGACATTGTCCTGGCAGAGACAATCCAGCTGACAAACTTTCTCGAGGTGTTTCACCATCAACACTAAAAAACCTAAAAATTTGGTGGAACGGCCCTCCATGGTCAGTCAAATCTCCAGAATATTGGCCTCATTCTGATACTATCTCTACAGATTACAGTCATAACTTAGAAAGTAAGAAAGAAAAAGTTCAGACCCTTTACGTCGTATCTACTCAACCAATCATAAATGCTACAAACTACAGTCTTACTTTAAATTGCTTCGTGTAACATCCTGGATTTTTCGCTTTATTCACAACTGCAGGAAACAAGAAAAGTTACTGGGTGAGTTACTTGCCACAGAATTAAATCAAGCTCGTATTTATTGGATACAGACTGTTCAAAAAGAATCCTTTCCTTCAGAATATGAAGCTCTGTTGACAGGAAAATCACTCCCTAAGAAATCAAGGATAAAAAAATTTAACCCTTTTTTCAAGAACAATGTTATACTTCTTGGTGGTCAACTACAGTTTTCTGATTTATCTCATGCTGAAAAACATCCCATATTATTGGAAGGTTCTCATAATTTTACAAGCCTACTGATACGCCAAACACATTTACGAATGCATCATCTCGGTGTTCGGATTGTACTTTCTCAGCTTCGTTCAGAATATTGGATATTAAGAGCAAGGCAAGCCATTAAAAAGGTGATAAAGACTTGCCTTCCATGTAAAGTACTGAAACAAACGAGAAGTGAACAGATAGAAGCTCCATTACCAGCTGAGCAAATTCAAAAATCATCTCCTTTCGAAACTACCGGAATTGATTTTGCTGGACCCCTCTAAAAAATAATAACTCTGTTACAAAAGCTTACATTGTCATCTTTACATGTGCTACAACTTGAGCTATCCACTTAGAATTACTTTCCGATCTGCGTACTGATGTGTTCCTGCTTGCATTACAACGTTTTGTCTCTAGACATTCACTTCCTCATACAGTATACACTGATAACGCCACAATTTTCTGTGCTGCGGACAAAGAGCTGAAATTATTTTGGGATACTATATCCTCTGCCAAGGAACAATAATTCTATGGCCACCACAACATCAAATGCAAATTCATCGCCCCACGAGTGGCTTGGTGAGAAAGAATGATAGGCTCAGTTAAGCAATGCCTTGTGAAAACATTAGGTAAGGCTCTTTTAGATGACGCTGGTTTGATCACTTATGTGATATTGAAGCCGCTCTTAACAGTAGACCTTGCCCATGAATACGGAATAAAAGATGACTCTGAGGAAGCTTTAACACCCTCACACTTCCTCATAGTAAAGAAATTAGCTACTATTCCTTCCAGCTCCGTAAATCCTGAAACAAATTAAAATCAAATATGAAAGAATCGTCAACATTTGATGGACTCCTTTTGGAAAAGATGGCAAAAGGAATATCTGATGGACTTGCATACATTTCATCAAGCGTGGAATCCATCTGAAACAAATAAAATCTGAAAAGGGGACATTGTCCTAGTACAAGAAGACCTTGCCACAACTGGAAAAAGGCCCGTGTTGAAGAGCTAATCTTTGGCCACGACAAGAAAGTCCGTACTTGTATTCTGCGCACCAATGAACATACCATTACCCGACCTGTGCAGCTGCTCGTACCCCTGGAGGTTGACCAGGGTGGGGAGGATGTTGCGGCAAAGCCAGCGAACTATTATAAAGAACATTACCCTTTTGTGAATGGCATCATTTACATTTTTTGTATTCATAAATATTTTTGCTTGTTCTATACTTTATTTTTATGTTAGGAAATAAATAAGCATAAAATACTATCTCCTAACACAGGAGTTTTTGCATGTGTGAGTTTATAATGATATCTTTCCTGCCAAACCTGCTTTTAAGTATTTCAACAGCTTCATCATAATTTGGTTCCAAAATACAGAAACCTTCTATCGTGTGTGCAGCGTTGCTGCATAAGTACAATTCTAAGTAATTAAATTTTTCGATTTTTGTTAAAGATTCATTATCGTGGATTGCTACTTTGAAAGAGTTCCAAAAACTTGTCCACTGGGTATAATCTCCGTTGAATTTAGAGATAGTTAATTTTGGGAGCCGGGTAAGTTTATTGCTTTTGTTTTGAGAATCTTTGGCAGTTTCGTTAAAAATGCTATTTTCCTTATCCGAATTTGTCACTTTAGTTAATTCTTTCAATTTTTTATTTGCTGTAAACTGCCATAGTTGGATTTTCTCTTCGTATCCAATAGAAGATGTTATTTCAGTTTCGAATTTGTCTGCTTATACTTTCAAATCGCGCTCTATTTGAGCATGTAAATCACCCAGAGATTTTGATTTCATAATTAATTGATCTAAATTTTCTTCTATTATACTTGGACTAATGTCTTCTTTATCTAATTCCGTTTCAAGTTTCTTTAGAATCTTGGACACGGTAGTCCTTAGAACTTTTCATTTCGATTTTAGTTTAAGAACAGAATCTTCTGCTATGGTGTTACTTTACAAAACAGAAAATTTGGTACTTACGTACTATGACGACTACCTTGGCGACATTTGGACATAAAAATCTTCATTGGCATTTTTTAGTTTATGTTTCTAAATTAAATAAAAGAACTTCATCAAAGCAAATTAATTTAAATTCTTTTAAAAATGAAAGCCCCAATTATAAACAAAAACTTAAAATACTAAAATCCCGAATATATATATATATGTATACATATAAAAAAATTATATACCAAATACGAATAGAAAAAATTAATCTTTTTTATTTTTACTACTGTAAATGATAATTAACAATTATTAAACTTACTTCTGAATCAGTGAAAGTTACATAAATGAATTATATTTTTGATACATAATATGCGTACAAATTTTTAAAAAATTGAGAGGCATTTAGTGTTAACTTTAAATAACAGATGGCAGCACAATATAGTTAACTTACTTAAAACTGGTGAAAAGCAAATATTGACGTTAATGATAAGGAAAATGGCGGGAAATAGCTTTCAAAATAGCATCAAAAGGCGTAAATGTAGCAAAAAAAGCTGTGGTAATAGCAAATGCGGGACTAGGGCGAGATAATACTCTTTATTTCAGCGCTCTCTATAACCTATATTAGGGTTAACCTTTTTTTATAGCCGCCCAACCGGTATAGTGGTTAGCGTCGCCGACTGCCGTGCCGAAGGGCTCAGGTTCAAATCCCGCTTATAACCAATGTTAGGCTCAACCTGTTTAACATACAAAGGTCGCCGGATTTGGCGAGATATCTAGGTAGTCGTCATAATACGTAAGTACCGAAAATTTAGCTTTACCTTTTGCTTTCTTTGCACATTTGCTCTATGCTAAATCCTTTTTTTGGTGGCTGCGTGCACCAGATGTTTAAAAAATTCAAAGAGTCATAGAAATCAAAGGTTGAATAATTTTAAAAACGTAAAGTTTAATATGTACATTATTTCCAACTAATCACTTACAGATTTGCATCGATCATAAAAGATCGAAATACTTATGCCAATTGAAAAGTCTAATCTCTTAATAGGAACTTGATTGTTCCTATTCGACTAGTGTGTGAAGTTACGCATGAATCTATGTATCTACCTATCCATCGAGCTCCCAGTGGAGAGTCTGCCGAAATTTAAAAAAGCATGTCACGTTTCAAAGGAAATGGTAGCGCCGTCTATCAATTAATCAAAATAATTTCCACAACATATGAGTTATTCTGAATTCAAATAACTCTAAATGTAATCTTTTGGCCTATGGGTTTCATTAAGAAAATCTATTTTTAGCACGTGAAAAGAAATTTTTGTTAAATTTTACCTCGTCAACATTTTTAGCACATTTAATTTAAATCTAAAAACATCATTAAGCATATGTCAGCATAAAAGATTATTATAGTCTTTGTTATTCAATTAATAATTAAAAAAATTTTTAGATATCGCTTGCATGAGTCATTACTTAGGTTGTTATGTGTTGATAAGCATGTGGTGATAAAAGCAAAATATTATAAATAATAATTCCCAGGTTGGCGTCAGGGATATAAAATACTAATAGGTGTAAATTCAGCAATGCTTGTATGTTAAATGTTTCGTTTTGAGCAAATACGCAGCTACGGAGCCAAAATCTTGATCTCACAAATTTATGCTAAAATGATTGTTTTCTTCAATAAAGAGGTATTTTATTTAGTGCCTAAGTGAAATTAAGAATCGGGACTTTCCACATGTTTTATTATGGGAGGAAAAAATCAAATGCACATGTATAAAGCATACCACAAAAAAAAAGTTATTTGGGTCTCTGAGGTCCAGATTTTAGATCATTCAGGATATTGGACATCCGGATCTCGGACTTTGTACTGTATATACAAAATGTAAGCCCTCACAATGTCACAGTGGATATTTGAAGGCATATGTTGTGAAATTAGAGTTTTTCTTTGTTATTGTTCCCAGTCATTCCATTTTATCTAGTATTGAGCTAAATGCATAGGGAAAGGATGGTATATCTGTAATAGAAAAGTATCCCGTCAGCTATAATTTCAGAGATATGACTGGTATTACAACAGGAATAGACCAGGATGTCTCAAGATCTCATCAATGACCTCATACTGAACATAGACAGGTGGTGTGCATCTTGCAGTGCAGTCAAAAGTTACCATATTCTCTACTGAGCACTGCATGATTTATTGCCTACTACGTGTTGCATAAACATTACTGTGCTAGGAATCTAAGAACAAATGTCCTTTGCATCCTTTGTATTCTTTTCTGAGGCATTGTTGCTTGCTTTATATCTCAATCTTATAATGTACTTTGTATCAATTTGAAACACTGTTGCATGGCATTGTATGTAAACCTGTTTCATTCCTAATTTTTGCACACCATTTATCATTGACATGTAATATAGTAGAATGTAAAAAGCATATCTAGTTTTTAAGATTCTGCATACTGCATCTAAATGCAAATTTCCGTTGATCCGTATTTCATCTATTATGTATATGACAGTCCTTTTCAGTTTTGAAAATATGTAATGATCTTTCTATAAGAATGTGTTTTCTATTGTACTGAAAATAATTTTATTTAAGACTTTTTCGAGATCCTTTCTTTCTCATGTAAAATGTTTGGTACTCATTCTCGTCAGTCATGAAAGTGGATTGAGATCTTGCAAAGTTTGCATCAATTGTTCCAGTGGAATTTTGGTGGAATTGAAGAGGAACATAAAATTAGATAATCATAGATAATCACTCATTATTTAGATAATTGACAGATACAAATTACTGATACTGCATATAAAAGAATTAAGCCTTTTAATTATGTAATAAATTTCATTAAAACTTGTGCCAGTCATTTCAGCAGCTGAAAGTCGTTAATGATTCTTAAAATAGCTATAGAATAGCTATATGTGTGTATACGTAGCATCACATTAATTCGCTTCACTACAAATCTAAGTTATGTCGCACTTTTTTTTTGTTTGGCCATTTTGCCGAATCAGAGTCTTTTGATGTTTTTAGTATGATTGTAGGATCCTGTGATTTTGGAAATAGTCCACTGCTTACTGTTCTGTAGATGGCAGATACCAAATAATTTTCTCAAAGAGAAACAGCAGTTAATTTATATCCTTCACAAAAACAAGATTTGCTTATCGAGAATTAATTAAGGGTTACATTAAACCAAATTCAAGATCTTATGCGTGTATTATAACATCATGTACCGTTATTGGTGCTTTAGCACTTTGGTGACAGTTTTTGTTAACAGAGTGATGACAAAAAATTAAGTGTAATTTAAAAAAAAACTAATTTAATTTCTTAAATTAAAAAAATATTAAATTAATTTTTTTTGGTACTTACATATTATCTTGCTCAAAACTGTTGCCAAGCAGAGTGATTTAGTGCCAATTATTGATAAGCAGGATATAACAGTACATTCATAGTAGCTGCATTTTCGTTTGATGTAACCCTGGCTAATTGTAGATAAGCCACATTTTGTTTTTATAAACAAGGTTATAATTAACTGTTATTGCTGTATTCCCCCCTCCGTGAAATTGCGTGTTGAATGACAGTTATTTTTGCGATATGCTGCTTTGCTGCAATTCGTAACTTTTTGGCATGGGTACAGGTAATCAGAAAATACCAAAATATATTTAATGTTGTTTACAGTGATATGATTTTAAATTTTTATAAATTAACTGAAACTTTTTATTCTTTATAATAAGAAATCTTTCCAAAATGATTTCAGAAATATTAATGTAAATTTCAGTTTTTACTTTATAAGGTATTTCTCCTGCCTTCTTAGCATGCCTTCATGATGTAATGGCTAATACACTCAGCGCATATTTGCAAGGTCCATGGTTCGACTGCTGGCTAGGGTACTTACTGTTCATTTTTCATCTCTCCAGCATTAAAAATCATAATGTCTCTACAGTGTTTATTTTAAATTAAAATAATATTGGTGTTAAAAATATTAATGTAAATATTTATTTACATTAATATCTTTGACACTAGTATTAATTATATTATGTATGTTAATATGAATTAATAATTATATACATTTTTATGCAGAGGATATGCTAATGTAACATAATTGCATAATTAAAATTATATGACAGGTAATCAACATTGTTATTTGAATTTTTCAAGAATTTAAAGTCCTTAGAATATTCTATCTCGTGAAAATTACCTGGGTTTGTATTCTACAGTTAATTTTGTAATACGCTAATTCTAAGAATGGTTATAGAATTAATAATTTTAGTAATAGTCTTTTGGAATGATCTGAATACAGTGTTAATTTGTATTAAATTTCACCTTCTTTTTATGAGAGGCTGATACTTGTTAACTGCAGGTATATAAAATGTTGCTTATGCAGTACAAACTGTGTGACATCCAGATTCGTCCAGACTTCATCATTTCTGGATTTGGGAATATTTTGGATGATATATAAGTTCACCCTCTTTAGTAACAGAAACTGAGAACTCTAGAAGTCTTAAGTGAATTTTATTGTATCTTGGAATTTACAACAGAGACTTGGGAAAGGGTGTAAAAGACCCTTTTATTAACTCAGATAAATTAACAAAAGGCTTAGCTTGTGCTTACAGAACCAGCCAGCATTTATGACACAAGTCAAATGTAATGAATTAGAATTAACTAAGTAAATTTTACATTAACCCAATAACTACATAGACAAAATGTATGCAAGCTTGCTCAAACCTAATATTTGTGTGACGAGCCTAATGGCCTAATGCCTGAGGTAAACTGCTGTCAAGAGATTCAACTAACAACATAGCCTTCAGCAGGTAGAACTTGCTCTGATTTTACCATTTGAAACCTTCTTTTAAATACTGTCTCTTTTCTACATTATATGAATATGCACGAACTAGAAATTAACATTCTGATAGGAAAACAGAAATCAAGAAATACCGTAAAGGTAATTAACATAAAATAACTGGTTAGTAAAACTAAATAATTTCTTGCAATCATCAGATTAAGTCTTGTAAGTTGATATTGAGAAATTTTAAAATTAAAAATATGAAATAATGTAGCATTTGTGACCTTAAATGAATCAAAATTTGCGAATAAAAGCTCAGTATTTATTTTCTCGTTTTATTGAATATTTTTTTCAATGCAAGTTATTTAAGTTTCATTGTTTTTTATGCTAATACTTTCTCTTTAATTTTGCAGATAGACATTAATTTCTTATTCAGTTATGAAGCTCAAGCTCTATAGTTATTGAGTTGAAAATTCCCACTAAATTGACGATTCAGATTTTTCATTTTCTCTGTTACTTTCTTCACTTTCGGTAGCAATAATTCCTGGATTTAGAACTATACTAGAGATTTCTTTGTTGATTGATTATTGGAGCATTGTCATTGCAATGGAATATTTCTGTTTGTGATCCATCATAAGATTGGACCTCTAAAACCTTTTAAAGACCAGTAAAATCTATTTTGCTGCCAACATGTACCGATGAAGTTAAGCTTGAATTACATTATTTTTTTATTTGTCGTACTTGAGTCAGTTTCCCGTATATGTTTAAGGCTTATCTGAATTCAGATGAAATAAATTCCTGCATATACTTTAAGTGGTACTTTCCTGTTATGCACCTGCCATACATTTTTAATTGTAAACAAATTCTTGCAGTAATAATAGTTTATAGATAGCAAACACATACTCACACACTGTGTGGTGACAATAATCATTACCTGCCATACAAAAAGCATGGCAGGTGAATAATGAAAAAAGTATCTTTTAAGCCTTATCAGAATGATATAGTGTTTATTATTAATTTCAACAGTGCTAAATGGCCTATGCACATCATTTACAAAATCTATGTTTAAAAGTTTGTGTTTAAATTTCTCCTCTTTAACAGATTTAACACTTTGCAACACATTTAGCTAAAGTCTAATTGTCGCCAAACTTAATATCAGTAGAAAAGGTTACCATGCTGTTTTGTATTCAATTACCATAATTTTGGGTAGATAACCCAAGTTGGCTTAAGCACCACATACATGATAATTCACGAAAAAAAAATTCAAAGTTCATCGAATAAGCCACACCACTATATGTGCCGAGGCTAAGCATTCTGAAACATGGCATTTAATATTCATTTATTCAGTAATTCCCTTCCATATTAATGCAGTCATCACTGATAACCTTTTATAACATTTGTGGCATAACTATAATCAGTAATATATAAATGAAAAAATAAACAACATCTTACCTCGAACTTGCCAAAAATAAACTGTAACAAATAATAACAAACAAATTGATTTCCGATAGATGTTATTTTTGAAGGTTTAGTAAACATTGTTTATCACCATAAATTACTGTTTTATGAAAAAGAATATATAAATTAGGTAAACATAATCTTAAAATTCAAATAAAATATATTTATTAATACAAAACCTTCAAAATTCAACTAATCAATGTCAGAATTAAATAAATTTTACAAATGACCATCAAGATCACTTTCATCATTCTGTTCTAAATCATTTGTTTCCACATCGCTGTCTTCATTTTCTTTTCTGATGGTTTTTGATATGGTGAAAGCTTATATGATGATATCAGCTTGAACTGATTGCATACTTTATCGACCCGCAAGGCAGTGTCTTCATATGAAGCTTTTCTCATTCATTCAGAATTTGAGAAGGAATGGTGTCTGCTTCACATCAATTCCTCCTACTGCTTTCGTAGTTCATGCTTAAAAATTCTGTTGATGGTGAGATCCAATGGCTGTAAAATTTTTGTAAGCTCTGCTTTTATCACTGAGACACTAGGTGCTGTTTTTTTTTTTTTTCCCCCTACGGATTTTACCTCATCTTAAATTGGATCACACTGAATCCAGAATGATGAATCTCCGAGATTGGAAACAGCATCTTTCCTTTTCCAATAAATTTCTCTCGGCAAAAACAGCATCACTTCTTCCACATTCATCCTTTTTCATTGGTGTAAAAATTGACCAATTTAAGAAAGTTTTTTTTTTTAAACTATTTTTCTTTTGAAAATTATCAAAGGGGTTAATTTCTCTCTATTGGCTGCACAAACCAAAACACAGCTAAAAGAAGTCTTTTCAATTTCGGTTGTTAACGTAGAAGTAGCTTTTTCATCTGTTAAATGAACTATCAAAGGGACAGTCAAATGTAATGGACATTCATTTATATAAATTGTCTACCCCAGTGATTCTCAACCTTTTTAAAGCTGCCATTCCATTAAGAAGGAAAACAATTTTCAATGTCCCCCCCCATGTGCTGTAGTTTAGGGTATGGGAAAGGGGGGTACCTGAATTATAAAGGTAAAAAATTTTAAGTAATTTTTTTCAGTAGATTTATGTACCAAATTTCTTTGTTTAACTTGATAGTTTTGCCCTGGGAGGTAATTACATTCCTTTGATTAAAACTGAAATGACTAATAAAAAAAATCTTAAATGTTCTTTCATGTTTGAAAAATTTTTATTCTTAATTAAATAATAAAAAAGAGAATAGCAAAAAATATACTAAACAAGTGTTATCAATGAAAAAATCAAGTAGGATCAGTGGAATATTTGTGCGTGATGTTTCAGAGCCAGTTTTTAAATATTCGGTTCAATATTTTTAGAGAGATGAAGGCGCAAGTCCCCTTTTTCCGTGATTTGGAGTCAACTTTTTTTAATTAGATCAGTCACATCAGTATCCTCGCTCGACAAGGTAGGAAGAAGGGAAAGCAACTAAAAGTTTTTTGACGATGGTCCACAATCCTGGGTAGAGGCAACTGATACTACTTTGAAATCCAAATTCTGTGAGATGATGACCATTCTGGAAGCTGGCTTTCAAAGTTTCATTAGTTGAAAGTTTGACTAGTTCCTCCTGAATCTGAACCTCTGCTTTCTCAATACTCATAAAAAGGTTCATGATCCATTGAGGGACTTCCAGGGACAAAATATCCTTAAAATGCTCAGAAAAGTCCTTGTGCAAAAACTCAAGGCGTTGGCAGTAAACTTGTGTTTCATTGAACGGAATTTCACTGCTCTCATACAGATCCAACAAGATCAGAAACTAGTTGAATTTGTTGTGACCAAAATTCTGCTTCTACGAAGTGAGTTTTTTTTAGGAAGGCAAAAATAACAGATTTTGTTCTTATCAAATTGAGCTCTTCACCTTGAAGCTGCAAATTAATTCCATTGAATTTTGTGAATAAATCGGTTATGCAAGCAACATCAATCTTAAATTGTAGCAATCTTGTCTTTCAGAGCTACATCTTTCTCTTCTAGGAACTCAAGTGCAGAGCTGAAAAGATTTCAGAACTTGCTGAGGCAGGCGTCTTTGGAGAGTCAGCGACCCTCGGGGTATAAAAGCCACCGATTGAATTCTTCATCGTTGTCCATACACATCTGCCCGAATAATCGATCGTTGAGAGCATTACTACGAATTTTGTTCACAGCAGAGATGACCTATTATAACAACTAATGCAAATGGTCGCTGAAGTTTTTTGCAACTAAATGCTGTCTGTGAATCACTCAGTGAACAGCTAAAATACTTTGTACCTCTTTCTTCAAAAGGGCAGTGAAGCCACAACCCACCACTGCAGGAGCTCCATCATTGACAACAGACATAATGTTCGCAAGAGGAATATTTTTTTCTGTAAAATAATCTTTGACGATGTTAAAAATAGATTAACTTTTAGTATTTGCAATCAAGCTTTTTGCAAAAAGCATCTCTTGAATAATTTTTTTTCCTTCACAAACTGAATGTACACTAACAGTAAAGCTTTATTAGTTGCTTCATCAACCTGAAGAGAAAGTTTGGTGAGTTTTGAAAGTTCGCATAAGGAAGCTTCAACATCTTCAGCCATCTCATCAATTCGTTGTCGCTCTGTATCATTGCTTAATAGGCCATTTTTTGTAATATTGGATGTGGCTGGATCGTGTATAACCATTTGTAAAACTTCCTTGACAGCCAGGAGTATAAACTCTTCGCTGATGGTATGAGCTTTCCTCAATTTAGCAATTAATTTTGATATATTATAAGAGGCTATTAAATCATCATTGCATTGTTTTGATGATGTTACTAATAAGCCTGAGACAGATGGTGCATTTAGAAACTTGTCCCTGATGTTCATGAAAAATGACAAATCTTTATTTTATTTGTCAGGATGAATTTTTCGCAGATGCTTCTGCGAACAAGAGGGTTTCATTGCCTCATTAGATATCATTTTGTTATAAAGTAAACACATGGGCGGCTGCAAGTTCGACAGTGAAGAAACACGTCCAAACTTCAAGTACGTGAAACTGTATTGACAACATTTCTTTTTATTAAATGACATCATTGGCAACAGCAAAATAGGGTGAGGGAAAGATAACTATTTCTCAAAATTAATAATTCATGATTGCAATAAAAAACAATAAGCGTAATTACCTCAGCCACTGGCCAAATAAACAATGAAATGAATAAATCAAAGTAAATCAAAACTGATGGGGGAGAAATGAAGCGAATGAAAAGCAACACAAGAAATATGGGTCAAATCCAACATTCAGATTGAAATGATGGTCAATGCATGCACTATGATTAATGGCGCCCATAAATAGCTGATGCATGCTCTGTGCTGGTTGGGATCACCGAAAAACCGTACTGTCGAGTTCTTCAAGGTAATCCTAGCTAGAATTTAAATTCGCCTAAGATCATTTTTATTGCTGGTACTAATGGTGTAAACCAGATAGTTGATTTAATAAATTTTTTAGGAGTTTTAAAATTTAAGTTCGAATGCCAAAACAGGCTCATCGCCTCTCTACCTCCCAGAACATGCCCACTGCCCAAAACAAGTTCACCACCACTCAGCATCCTCTTACTGCCGCCGTTGAGAACCAATGGTTTACCTTCTAAACAAATTTTGTTCTTTAGTTTTCTTAGATATGTCCACCTTAAAAAAGGTATCTTATTTCAAACCAGCTCACGGAAAGTGTCTGTCCAGTGATTGTTTTAGTCCTGATGGATAATATCTTTCGTTTCATAAACATGAAACACCAATTACATTCTCCAACAAAAAATTTAATGCTCATTTGTTGAGCAGTTACTTTTGCTTGAAGGCGAATTATAACTATTGGCATTGATATTCCATTTTCAGTGTGCTCTAATATCCATTTCTCTAAATTGTTTTTCAAAATAAGCGAGGCTGTGATGTCAGTAAGAAAAAATTCTTAGACATTTTCTCTGATTCTTCTTATTCTGACTTCCAGCACTGATTGCATGTCTTGTCAACTTGAAATCCTCTAGCTGCAGCCCGATTTCCAATTTCTGTTACTTTCTTTTCTGCCAAAAGCTTAAAAACAGTTGTATAACTTTTTCTTTGAGTAGGAGCCATAATAATAAAATTTTTTGAAATTCTACAAGTGTATGATGAAGTAAGCACTACAGCAAGTAAGCAATAAGCTAGCCACAAAGCAGCAAGACACATGCAAGAATAAACACAGAATTTGGTAAAATAAAAGTTTCTGTGGCTGTCAAAGAAAAGGTGATCATCAGAAATGTTTGGTTTGAGATGTATGCCATGCATTAAGGCAGCTATGGAGCCAAATTATTGATCATACAGATTCATAAATGATTGTGTTTCTTCAACATGGAGATATATTATTTAGTGCCGAAGTAAAATTAAAAATCAGAACCCTTGACATGCTTTGTTACGAAAAAATATTTCTTTTTTTCTTAAAAAATTTTTCTCCCTTTTCAAAAAAAATTTCTTAAAACAACAAAAAACCTAAAAAGGGAAGGAAACAGATACTTAAGTATTATCCCATCAATATAAAACTGTCACCAAGTAGCCCGATGTAGTGCTGATTATGGAAAGCATGACATAACAATGCACTCACAACATCTGCACTTTTGATAGATGTAAACCTGACTGATTCTTGAAAATCATGTTTTGTTTCATGAACAAAGATTTAAATTAACTGTTGGTGTTTGTACCTTTTCTGTGCATGTAATAATAGTAATAATATTAAATAAAATAAATAAAATTTGGAGTTTTTCTAGCACAAAACAGCAAACAATGGATTATTTTCAAAGTTATGGGATCCTATCATAAAAAAAAAA
>KK118886.1:62387-94887 GCA_000611955.2 Stegodyphus mimosarum
AAAGTGTGTAAATGGACACAACATGGTCAGCTGAATAGGGCTTACAAAACAGATTGTGGCAGTTACCTGAGAGAAGTATGTACTCGTAGCATTCTAAACAGAGTTTCCTGTACATCTGGAGAATCTAACAAAATGATAAAAATCAATAAAAGTCATTTTAGGAAGTAGATTGAATACTCATAGTTTATTAAATATAAAGGTATCAATTCTTTCAGAATTCCACAGAAATGATTCATGCAACTTTGGTCAGATCTTCGCCAACTTTCGTGGTTTGATGTCAGCCAACTTTCATGGTTGACAGGATAATATGTAAGTAAAAAAAAAAAAAAAGTGCTAATTGGGAGATCATTCTGAATATTGGACATCCAGATTTTGGACTTACTTTGAACTGTATATATATTTTGTACTTCTTTGTTATAGCAGTCGGTAACCATATTTAGTGATTTGTGAAAAACTCTCAATTACAATTTCACTGAGCTTTTGAAAGGCAAATGTAAAACTTAACAATACAATGTACAATAATAACAATAATGCTCACATGTTGTTTTCTAAGAATTTTTTTAAGAATCTGTTTTACAAGACCATAATTTAGAAATTGCTTTCAATAGTTCCCTAAAACTGAAGTTATTTCATTAAGCTATTTATTGTACCATTTCATGGGCAACAACTCTTCTGCCTAAGAATACATTCTAGAACCACTGAACCAATTTCCAACACAGAGGCTGTTTTTGCAGTTTTTAACATTGTACCTCCAAATGTTTCATTGTTAATATAAAGTTTAATGTTGTTGCCGTTTTTGCATACTCATTTGTCAGGTAAAAGACTTCTTTCTTGCAAAAATTATATGGCATCCACTTCCTAACTTCGTAAATTAAAGATTGTTAATATATTAACAATTTTTAATTATATTCACATACATCATAATCGTATTACACACACGCAAAAAATTTTTTGAATATATTTTTAAATAAACAGTGTGAATTTAAAAATATCAAAAAATGAATAACATGAGAACACATGGCGAGACAAAAATGCAACACGGTGCTATATACGTCTACATAGCGAGGTATAAGAACACACAGCTGGTGCTAATATACAATCACATGGTGAGGTGTAAGGATACGCAGCCAGATTTTGGCGAGATATCTCGCGTGATTGGCAATTCAATCTCAGATCTGCCATAACAAAGAAGTAGCATATATTTTTTCTTTAATTTAGAATTTTGATATTCATTTCATTGAATTTTCAGATGGTGAAGTATTTAAATTAAAGAAATCCAACTATAGCAGACGTTTAGCAAAACAGCGAGAAAAAGAGAAAAAGAAGAAGGAAGAAAGTCAAGCTTCTACTAGCATTACTGTAAAGGAAGATCCTCGTGAGGATTTGCAGTGTGATTCCAATATTAACAACAAAAGTAAACCTAATGTAAGAACTAAATAATTCCTTTTACATTAATATTTCCTTTTAATTTTTTTGTTTTATTTATTTATTAGCCCAAAGGGGCAATTTGCCAAGAAGGGTTATTAATTTCATTTTGGCATTTTGCATTGGTTCACTATAAACAGTATTCACTTTTCAAATTGTTGCCACCAAATATTAGAGTCCTGCATTATGTTTAAAGAAATTAAGTAATGAAGAATTTGCATGAATGTATGCATGTATGATTCTCTCACTGTAAAAAAACAATGGTAGCTCATGACATCAAATTTTGAGTAACGTAGTCCTCCACTCGAATATGGGCATCTGGAAGCTGAAATTTGGAATTTATTTTATTATCTGTTTCATATTTTGTAAAACTTAAATGAATTTTTGATTAACAAACTCAACGATTTCAAAGTGAGCAATGGCAACACTGTACGGGGAGGGGGACATTTTTATCTCCAGCGCGCAAGCCTGTGTATTGGAAGTTCTAAAGATATGCTCTTTTTAAAATTATTTTGTGATATTGCTGTTGAATTTAATTTTATGGTTTAAGTGCGAAGAACATTCTATTTAATAAATAAAGGTAACAAAAAAAAAAACCCATTAAAGAAATGCCCCTTTGGGCGTAATCTAAAATCTGAAAGCTCTCAGATTTAAAAAAAATATACATTTTTTTAAATTTCAAAACAGTCTTTAGTTCTCTTTTCTGACAAATGGGCATGTATTGACTTCAACAAAACCTTAGGTATGAATTATAAGCATCTACTTTTCTGCATCAGCATGTATACTGGGAATGCTTTTTCTTTTTATAACAATTAGGAATAAATTATTTATTTTTAATTTTTATGCATTGTTGTTGAAAATTTTATGTGCTGTGTTAAATGGTAGACAAGGTAGATTTTGTGCCCATCCTATATTTGTATTTTCTGAGCAATTGAAAAGGACTCTAATTAGTTAAAATTAAACTTTCAAGAATTTCATGAAGCAGTTAAATAGTGTTTATAGTTTGGTTGCCACTATTGTTATAATTTTCTGCAGTTAGGTTAAATAGCTGCTGAGATTGCTAAAATACAAGCTGGCCCTCTGAGTTTTCATATATAGGAGCTGGATCTTCTAAACTATTAAAATTACATATTCACATAAAAAAGATCACAATGTAGATAGCGACAATGTAGATGAACAGCGAACTGTTTGTTTTATTGCATTTGACATCAGGAATTGACAATATGAAATTTAATTATATATTATAAATTGAAACTTTTAATGCTATGAGAAGGAAAAGGAGTTTCATAGCATTTTTTAATAAAAGAATGATTTGCAAAAGTATGTTTTCCATTGCAGATATAACAATAATTTATGACTTTTTTATTCAGATTTCAAGCAATATTTCATCTAAATTTTGTAGCAGTATTTTGTAATATTTCTTACAGTAATTTCTGATTTTAAATACCTTTACGTCTTTTCCTTGCAGCTGATATAATGTAATGATTTTGCATCAAGTAAAACTACAAGATTCATTTAGCTAATAAATTATTTTATGTTACTTTTTTTTTTTTTTTTTTTTTTTTTTAGACCTTCACTAGAATCCTAATTCATTCAAACTTATATAATAGGCAAAAGCACTGTTTTGAAGAGCAAGTTTTGGGAATACCAATTTAGCTGTTTATTTTACACCGAGAACCGTGCCATTGTTCATTAAAATGCAAAAATTTTACTTGCTATCTGAATATGAAAATAAAGTTTGATTGGACAGATGGTAGCCATTCTGATCAGTAGAATGGCTTGCAGTGCTGACTGCCATACTGATGGGCTCAAGTTTGACTCTTGGGGAAGGAGTGAATGTTTGTAAGTGCATAGTCTCTGTGCAACTTAATACAGCTGAGCCGAAAGTTGTAAGGTGTAAGAGGAGGAGTGGGAGATCCTTGGACCATCCACGAGGGTGTTTTGCATCAAAATTGGGGAAGAGTTGTACAGTTAGTGCAATAGAACTATATCTGAATTATCAATGGTAAAATTCTGGTGTCCTTCCCATTCTTTCCTGTATTTGGACATAGAGAGATAATAACATCCAGTGCAAGAAATTAGATCAACAATTAAAAACATTCATGTCAGGTCACCCTCCTAGGGAGGTGAAATTCTTGTATTATTTTGAAAATTCCAAATTTGTTAATGATTACTTCAGGTGTAGCCAATAAAATGTGAATTTTATCTCCTGCATGTTACTTAAGTTATACACAAATATGTTTTCAAGATGTTAATTTGTTAGAGCAAATGTGAGGTTTGGCAAAGTGAAGATTGCTAGTTAGCTAGTATGAAATGTCATTTGTGCTGCATGGATTAAGTTGAACATCAGCAGAAATCATTTTGCACTTTGTCTAGTAATTTGGCACATGTTTCATCATTATTTCTACCATCAGATGCCACTACTAACAGTGTATTTAACAATATTTGGAAAGACCAGACAGTTATTTTGCATCATTTTGTCATTTTCAGTTAGTCTTTTGCTCAAAAATTAGCATTTTCTTTCTTAATCTTTATTTATTTAAAATGTTTGCAAAAAAAAAAAGTGGTTGATAAGATAATAAAACAAAAGCATCTGATTTTAACAATTCATCAGAAGCTGGATTTGGCAAAAATTGCAGCTAAATGACATGTTATATTTGTAAAAATGAACTAGTTGTGGAAGAGCTAAATGGGGATATTTTAATGCAAAGCATGCTGAATCCATAAATAAGAAAAGAAATGCAGAATGATGAAGATTCCTCAACTATTATATTTGCAATAGTGTTATTAAATATAGTCATTCCTCAATAGTATTGAATTATGCCCCCAGAAAACTGCAGCATTATGCAATTTTGATATTCCAGCATATTTAATAATCCTACATGTTATGAGATGTTTGCTGTACAAAAATTATTATAGTAACTCTCTTTAGGGAGCTCTCCCAGCATTATTAAAACTTTATGGTAGTGCAGTACCATAAAAATGCAGAAGACCCCCAAAAAAATTTTTGCAACCCAAATCAGAGCGTCGACCCATAAGTGATATACATCAATTCAGGATTTTTATCCACCTTGCAACCCTAAATGGGGTCATGACCCATAGTTTGAATACCATTGAGATATATAATGTCAGTAAGTAAATAAAATTTCTTTTGTAATTTGTTTTAAACTGCTCACTACCTGATCTAGGATACTAGCAGATCCAGTGTCAGAGTTACTCCAACCAGTATGGATGCACTATATGGCATAATAACAGAACAGCCAAATATTATAGGCATTGGCAGCAGAATTTCATTATAGCAGAAATTTCCACAGAACAGGAAAAGCATAGTGCTGACTTAGCTGCTAAGTAATGTGCCTGTCTTCTAATTCCTCAGTATATGTTTGATTGTATTTTGATGATGGAAGTATTTGAATATAGTATTTGAATGAAGACATAATCAAACACAACATTAAGTATTAATTTTTGTTTGTAAATAAACTTTTTCTGTTTGTAAATAAACTTTACTGTATTTTGAACTGTAAACTATTCTGCTTTCGTATTATTCCACAATTACTTACCTTTGAATTAAAAGACTCACTTTTAATTAAGTTTAAAATTTTTTGCTAAAAAAAAGTTTCTAAAATTCTAAAGTAATCTGGTTACTTGAGTTCTCCAGTTAGTTGGATGCTGGAAAGTTGGGATATTAATGTATTATTATTTAAAGAATATGCATTGTATTTGTTTTGCATATATATTCCAGGATTCATGGAATATTCTGTCTGGAAATAATGCTGAAGATATGGAAGTTGAATCAGATGAAGACCAAGAGAAAAACAATCCTTTCAAGAATGTTTTACAAAGTTAGTGAGGTGTACTATATATAATCATTAATAATTGATATTTTTAGTTTACTTTTTTTATATATATAAATTTCCTTAGAAGTGTTTGTTTTTTATAAATTCGTTAATGAGTTAAACTGGTATCGGAGATTATTTGTACTTGCCACATGCGTGTATAAAAAAGAAGCCAAACACATGCCAAGGTCCCATGATAGCACCATCTGGAGACTATGTGTGTATCGGTGTGTGTGCAAGTAAGAATAATTAAATATGCACATGAATATTATTACAATATTACTGCAAAATGCATGGCAGGTGCATAGTAGAAAAGTACTGTTTTTTGTACTGTAAGTAAAATAAATGTACTCACTTCTGAACTAATTAAAAATGTGCATTCCATTGCTTGATGTATATCAATATTTGGCAGTTAACACTGTCACTAGTAAATCGGATCTGCATACTGCTGCACTAATTAAAGCTTTATAATCCTTTTCTTGACATTATATATAGGAACCTTTCTGAATCAGTTACAAACTTTTACATTTTATGCAACATAACAAAGTCCTAGCTTCAGTTTATATAGCTTTACATAAGAGATTGTTCCAGAGGAAAGTCAACCATACTTGTAAAGGCAGTCTTTGAGCCACCATACTTGTAAAGGCAGTCTTTTAGTGTTATGCAAATGGATGTATACTAAACATTTAATGATGATGATTTGATAACTCATTTAATAGCACTAGAAAATGAAGAAAAATTTAAAAATGTATTTAAATATGAAAATTTTCTAATATGTTTTGAAGCTTTACAATATTGCAGTCTTGGCATATACTGTACTGATAACAAACAAACTGTCTGTCAGGAAAAGATGATGATGCTTTATTATTTGTTTACTTATTTTATGGAATTCTTTCTATTACCATCTGGAATTCAAAGATTTTTGTGAGATTAATAAGAAAACAGTTGATATCTCACCAGATTTCATATCAGATATTGAAGTTACGAACAGTATGAGAATATTAAAGAATCTGGCATTTTTTTATTAGTAAAGCATCATTTGCTGCCAAATGTATATATTGGAATCTGACTATAAATAGGAATGGCAACCTTAACAATATATACAGCTTCATGAAAAGAATGGCTATTTTCTTAAATAGAAATAACAAAGGCCAATATAGAAATTCACAGATAAAAGTATGTATCATTATTCTATTCAGTAATAGCTGAGTTCAGTTGACAAAACTGAGCTCTTGCTACCAGAAGTAAATAAACTGAATAATTCTTAGGACTGCATGAACCTTCAAACCAACATTCATTTTGTAAATTCTTTATTGGAATATGGTCTTTTGTTGTTGTACTATTTTGATTCTCCAGTAGTAGTAAAATCCAATGTAATTTTATTGTTTTTTGAATGAAATCTTTTAGTATAAATGATAGTTCTGTCTTGAAAGAACGTCTCAATGATATTTTGTTATTTGGCAGTTACCAAAATTGCCTAATTCAGGCTGATTCCTTTTTTTTTTGGGGGTGGGGGAGGGATGAGCATGCCATATAAAATCTACAGAAAATATCAAAGGAGAAATTACTAGATTGATGTTCATTCTTTCCATTTATTCATAATACAACGTTGCATAACTGTTCGGGAGGCAAAATACACATTTTGCCATATTTGGCACACAGTTATGATTGAGGCCACCTTAACAGTAGAATTACTGAAGCATTTTGATTGCAAATGAAATTAAATTGTTTTTTTTTTTTTCATTTTCTTTTTATATATTTTGATATTTTTTTACTTTTTTTAAATATATACCAAGATGACAAAATAATTTATTTGACCTGTTTTAAATTCTGGTTAGTGGCTGTTTTGAATTTTTTCTTCTCCGTTTATTAGATAGCTAATTCAGCTTGGTGTAGCAGCATCTTCATGCAATTTGTTTGGATTTTCTTTTTATTTTCAAGCATTTTATTTGACAACTGGTTAGAACATAAGTGAGGCTCTCCCTTCCTAAAGTGTTAATGGCCTAAACAGATTTCATGTTTTTTGTCTGAATGTTTTAGTAAGTTCGTTGCCTTGTTCTGTGCCATACATTGCCACACTTACAGTTGTTCAAGCTTCTGAATACATTTTTTAATCTGTAAATTTTTCCTATTAATCATGCTGCATAAAACTATTAGAAAAAAAATATTATTGAAAGAAGAAATGGTAAAAGATTTGCAAGAATTATTTATTGCCCATTCTGTTTCTGGAATTAGCTCTAATAAAGAATCTAATACAGACATTTGTTTTACTTTATGTGATGGAGATTGCATTATTCCAAACATAACAAGTTATACTGCTTAACCAGTAAATGTTCTATTATTCCTTAAAAAAAAAAATAATAAAATAAATAAATAAAAAAATTCCATAATATTTCACTATCTGGTTCCAAGGAGAAACAAGATATTTGTTCATCATTTCCATATTGTTTCGATTCTAAAATTAAAACTTTAGCAGAAGAAAGTTGCTTAGTTCAACGATTTAGCCTTGAACAAGAATTTAATTGAGGATAACAAAAAAGATGGACAAAGGCATGAAACAAGCCATAGTTCAATAAGAAAACAAAATCAAATTAAATGTTTTGAAAATGTAGAAAATTCAGCAAACTTTACAAGAGAGACAAGAATTTAATTGAGGATAACAAAAAAGATGGCAAAGCCATGAAACAAACCATAGTTGAATAAGAAAACAAAAACAAATTAAATGTTTTGAAAATGTAGAAAATTGATCAAAAGTTGGAAAAAGAGAAAATGATGGTATAGTGTGGAAAAAGGAAATTATTTCAGCAAATTCAGAGGAAAGACTTCCTCTTCAAAATGTTTTGCAAGATGTAGATGGACCAGCTCCATTTCCTAAGAGAAAAGTAATTGATGGGAACACAAGTAGTGTATGGAAATTTTTTGTCAATGGGAAAGTACACTGGTTATCATAAAGTAAGGAAAAATCACAAAATAGTGATAACTCCCTCAAAAATAAGCCAAACCGTGTAAAATTTGAATATGTTGCCAAGTAAGAGTAGCTGAGTAAATCTGCAATATGCAAATTAGTGGTGCTGCACTCGAAATACGTCATCTTCGAGGAGCATAAAAGTCCATGTTTGAGGACAAGCCCACATATTTCACTGTGATAGGGACATCAGAAATCTGAGATAGTGAATTCGTACCAATGACCTCCAGGCATCATTTGCCTGCAGAATTATGATGGAGAGCCATTGGGAGACTAGAGGCAGGACAAAGTCAAACAGAAGTGGCCAGATGGCTAAATGCAAGTCCTTCTGTGGTTTATAGAGTTTGGAGGCAATTCCAAATCACAGATTCAGCATCTAGGAGGTTCAGCCAAGGACGCCCAATTGCTACGATGAGCGCCGATGACCGATATTTGACATTATGTGCACGCAGGAATAGAACCGCTACTCCGACTCTTCTTAGATCCTCCCTTGCTGCAGTCACCGGAAGGTTGGTGTCAATGCCAACTATGCATAGAAGCTTTCACGAAGGTAGTCTGTATGCGAGGCGACCAGCCATTTGCTTGCTGCTCACATCATGCCAGAGGAAAGACCCTTTAAAGTGGGCACGATATCATGTCCACCGAATGCCTGGTCTTACGGATGAGTCCAAGTTCAGTCTAGAGAGCAATAGTAGGCATTATTTGATATGGAGAGAACCTGGAATCCAGTTATTTGATATGGAGAGAACCTGGAATCCAGTTATTTGATATGGAGAGAACCTGGAACCTGGCAGTGTCTGTGTTTGGGGTGGCATCTCTTTGGGTGGACGCACAGACCTCCATGTGTTTCCAAGGGGAACTGTGAATGCTCAGGTTTATAGAGATGACATCGTTGATGCTTATGTGCGCCCATATGCTGGAGCAATAGATGATCTTTCCTGCTGTAGGATGACAATGCAAGACCACACAGGGCTCGCATCATAGATGATTATCTTCAACAGGAAACAATTATGTGCATGGAGTGGCCAGCTCGATCCCTGGACTTGAATCCTATCGAGCCCATCTGGGATGCTTTAGGGAGACGTCTAGCTGCTCTCAATCCGCCCCCTCAGATCCTTGCCACACTTGCAAATGCTTTGTAAGAGCAATGGCTCTCGTTTCCTGTGCAACTGATAGACCACATAATTGAAGGCATCGCACATCGCTGTATATGCTGCATTGCTTCTAGAGGCGATCATATTCCATATTGAAGGTACGTTTACTATAGCAAATTGACACCTTCGATTTGTTCATTTTATACATGTACTAATTTCTATACTTCCATAATTGTGTGGTAATTTCTTTTTATGTTACTTGATACCTTACTATGTGTTGCATATTATGGGCAAGTTTCATAAAATTCTACATGTCACTTTCTCAGTAATCGTGATTTTTGTGATTTTTTCATAATTTATGATAAGCAGTGTATTTCAGTTAACGATCCAAATCCTGAGATACCTTTACTGAAGCGATTCCTAGGGACAGATTTTTGGAAATAATGAAATATTTGCACTTAATTTGAAGTCAACCAGAATGCAATGATTACAAACTTATTCATTTGCTCTTGCTTCAGAATTATGAAATACATTTATTAAGAATTGTTTATTGTGTTACAAACCAGATGAAGATATCATAATTGGTGAACAATTGTTCTTGAAAATGACAAAATGCCTCTTTATTCAGTATATGCTGCTATTCTGTAATCTGAATAAACTCAGAACAAAATTTTACCTATTTGCTGATGCAAAAAGAAAATATTTTGCAAATGGATATCCATATTTCGGAAAAGGTGAAAGCAGACCAGTTGAAGGATTTGTAAAGTAGCATGCCATTTATCGGTTGATTGTGTGCTTTTGTGACACTGCAGGAAATTGTTACTTCAGACAATTTCTTTGCTTCTTTGAATTTAGTAAAAAAATTGAGGAATAAAGGAAAAAGCTCTGTTGGCACAGTCTGTAATGCAAAGAAAGAGATCCCTCTGTTGTTCATGAACGCAAAGGATCAATTATATTCTAATAAAATTGTCAAGTGTGAGAACTTCATCCAACTCTGGGAATTGCTTCAAATGAGGGAAGGGCATTCAAGGTTGTAAGATTTTATAATGCAAATATAGAAAAAATGCCTTTTATCAAGTAACTCAAAAATATTTTGTCAAGTCTGCACGCCGATATTAAAAAGCACTTCCACATTTTAATAATCTTGGTTTATTTATGATAAATGCATGGATCATTTATAAGGAAGTGATTTAATTTTAGATGTGCCTGAACAGCTGCAAGGAAATTAAATTTTTTCAAAGAACATTCTTATGGCTGTGAGAAGCCTGAAAAATGTTCCTTCTGAAAATAAGCATAAGCAATGCCATATTAAATGCAAAAAAATTTTTATGCGAGGTGCAATAAATATGTGTGTGGGCCTTACATATGGAGAATTGCAAAATTACTCATTTGTGTAAATTGCAAAGATAAATAATGCAAGATAAATAATATTTATTTCATTTTTAATACTCGTATTTTATTTTAAAAATTAGAAACAATATTTTATTCTAGAAACGTTTAGACTGAAAAAATTTTTGTGTAGCTCATAAGATGAATATTAATGATTTATACTGTAAAAGACAGTGCTTGATTTTTTCCCGTTAACTACATTGCAGTCAAAGTGACTGTGCACCATAGTGAGAGGTAAACTGAAAGTGATATAATGCTAGTGTTAATTGAAAAGTATTGAGAATCTTTTTAGTTTTATTTATTAAGATTTCATGCAACTGAAATTTATATTACAAAAGTTATCTGATTGCAAAATAAAAGGATAATTATTTTACTTTCGTTGTTAATAGTTTTTAGAATGCAGTTTTTTTAGTTTCATTGGTATTTATTTTGAAGATATAAAAATATTTTTCTGAATATCATTTTGTGTATGTGAAACAGGAAATATTCCATGGAAAGGAAAGTTTTCTTTTTTTTTTTTTTTTTTTTTCCCTGTACATTTATTATGTTTCTAATGTTTTGCAATTTTTTATTTAGCTGTTTTGAGAGATTTAATTATCAAATAAAATTATCGAAATTAAAATCATGCATCTTGAACTATATTTGTTGATTTATACAGTTGATTTTTGTTATAATGGTGGATTTAAAGTCTGCTTACAACAGCAACTGATCCATCATAATGATTGGTAAAAAAATCTACATTTGTGGAGAGTATATAAAATCCATTTTCGTTATAGTGATAATTCATATTAACACCTTTTTTTCTGTGATATATGAGAGTTTGTTTAATGTGTTTCCATTGCAGCTATATATGAGTTCTATCTGAGCCTGAATATGCAATCAGCTGGAAAATTGCTTTATGCAATTTTTTCTGTGACAAACTTATTTTATCCTTTAGAATAGCTATCTAAGCTGTTTTTATGAATGTGTTTGCTGGTAATTTTTATTTATTTATTTATTTATTTTTTTAAGTGTTGGTGATCCTATATGTTTTAATTAAAAGTGTGAGTTACTTATGAATTTCTTGTATGTAATTCATTTCAGTAGGCAATTCATAACCCTTTTTGTTAAATTGGGTTAAGAATAAATGAAGTAGATAAAAACAGTAGAAAAAAATCTATTATCAGGAAAAACAGAGTAATATTAAATAGATTAAATAGTTATTTGATTAATTAGAAAGTTGATTAAATAGTATTTTAGTAGATCACATTATGTAATGAATATATGTAAACAGACTTTGTTATTTTCAAAGTATCAACTTTCTAAAAAAAATTCTCTTGTTTACTATCAATTTAAAAGGTGGAATTATTCCGGATGCTGCAACAATTTATGCCATGAAAAAGCATCGTCAGATGGCAAGGGAAATGGGAGATTTTATACCTGTTGAAGATCCAGAAAAGGAAGATGATACAAAGTCTCGATTAATAAGGTTTAGTTTCTTTTTTTTTTCCTTTCCCCTTTTTATGGTGTGTACAACTAAGGTTTAGAAAATATTTTTCTGTTTTTAAAAATTTTGACTATTTACAGATATATTAAATTGATATTCTTTTTTAATTTACAGGTTTTAATGTTTTTAAAGATCAGGGGTTAATTAGTTTTAATGAAGAATTTTTTTGAAATTTCTAGCAGTTACTTATAACTGTATATAACTATTAAAAGAGTGTGTTGAGAGGCTGTAGACATGAATTTGAAACAACACATATGTAGATGTAACAAAGCAGATTTAGATCGAATGATATAGATAAGTTGATGGCGTAAATATTCAAAATGTTGGTCCATAATAAACAGCAACTTGGCAGCTGAGGCAGATTAAATATTCATTTTTATTTAAATTTATATTTGTTGCCACAGTTCGCTTGGCGCTCTTATTATGTCTGATTCAACATATTTACGTTATTGGTACTGTTAAGAAGAAAGCAGCACGCTAGCTTTCTAGTAGCAGTAGGAGCAGAAGCAAAATACGTAGTTATCTGGTATGTAAGCTTATTAATAGAAAGGTTTCAGTTCTCAAAATTTTGAGTTTTAAATTAGCTATGTCATCATCATTATATAAAAAGTCATATGATGGATTAATCTAGATATCAAGCAGTCCAGAAAAAGTTACTACTGTTTTTAGAACAGAGAGGAGAAGTACTCATATTAAAATGAAAAATTAAAGGGCTATTGCTAATTTAAGTTATAATTTCAATATACATATATTTTTTATTTTACACATACTCATTTTAGTGTGATTTTTTTATGTGAAATAGTACTAAATAAAAACTGCATCCTTATCTGTATGCAGTAGCTCTATCCAATCACCTTAATCTTCATCAAATAGCTAAATCTTTATGCAATTTAAACTAATGAATAATACTGTTAACATTACCTTAATGTTAAATTTCATTAGAATTTTGTATAGTTTTTTTTTAAATGTAAAGCACTTTTTTACAAGTGCTTTATTTTGCTTTTAAATTTTCATATTTATATGAATGATGAATAGCATCATACCTAGGTAGACCTCTGACTACCTACCTCTGACCACTGTGAGGTTTTGCTAAAAAAAGGCCAAATTTCCCAGAGCTGTTATAAGAAACATATTTTCTTGATATTAATGCCAAAATATCTTGGATATATTTCAGAATGGGCATATACACTGGTTATCATAAATTAAGGAAAAATCACAAAAATCATGTTTACTGAAAAAGTTACATGTAGAATTTTATGAAACTTATATACAATACAATACCACAATATACAACACATAGTAAAGTATCAAATAACATAAAAAGAAATTACCACACAATTACGGTAGTATAGAAATTAGCACATTTATAAAATGAAAAAATCGAAGGTGCCAGTTTGCTATAGGAAAAGTACCTTCAATATGAAATATGATTACCTCTAGAAGCAATTCAGCGCATACGGCGATGTGTGATGCTTTCAATCCTGCGGTCTGTCAGTTCTATAGGAAGTGAGAGCCATTGCTCTTGCAAAGCAATTGCAAGCGTGGCAAGGGTCTGAGGGGGCGATTGAGAGCAACTAGATGTCTTCCTAAAGTATCCCAGACGGGCGTGATAGAATTCAAGTCCGGGGATCGAGCTGACCACTCCATGCGCATAATTGTTTCCTGTTGAAGATAATCATCTATGATGCGAGCCCTGTATGGTCTTGCATTGCTGTCCTGTAACAGGAAAGCATCACCTATTGCCCCGGCATATGGGTGCACATAAGCATCAAGGATGTCATCTCTATAAACCTGAGCATTCACAGTTCTCCTTGGAAAGACATGGATGTCTGTGTGATCACCCAAAGAAATGCCACCTCAAGCATAGACACTGCCTCTTCTGTATGCATCTCTTTCACAGATGTTTGACAGATGAGAATGGGTTCCAGGTTTTCTCCATATCAAATAATGCCTACTATCACTTTCTAGACTAAAACTTGACTCATCTGCAAAGAAAACAGCCCTCCATTGATCAGGTGTTCAGTGGACATGTTGTCGTGCTCACTGCAAACGGTCTGTCCTATGCATGATGAGAGCGGCACGCAAATGGCTGGTCACCTCGCATACAGACCACCTTCGTGAAGCCTCTACGCACAGTTGACGTTGACACCAACCTTCCGGTGGCTGCAGCAAGGGAGGATCTAACAAGAGTCAGAGTAGCGGTTCTATTCCTGCGTGCACATAATGTCAAATATCGGTCATCGGCGCTCATCATAGCAATTGAGTGTCCTTGGCTGAGCCTCCTAGGTGCTGAATCTGTGATTTGAAATTGCCTCCAAACTCTATAAACCACAGAAGGACTTACATTTAGCCATCTGGCTACTTCTGTTTGACTTTGTCCTGCCTCTAGTCTCCCAATGGCTCTCCATCATAGTTCTGCTGGCAAATGATGCCTGGAGGTAATTGTTATGAATTTGCTATCTCAGATTTCTGATGTCACTATTGATAGTGAAATATGTGGGCTTGCTCTCGAATATAGATTTTTATGCTCCTCGCTGATGACGTATTTTGAGAGCAGCACGACTAATTTTCATATTCCAGTTTTACTCAGCTATTCTTACTTGGCAATGTATTCACTTTTACATGGTGCTTATAAGGGAGTTATTGCTATTTTTGTGATTTTTCATTGATTTATGATAACTATTGTATGTAGACTCTGTTAAAGACATCAAAAAATATTCTAGTATTTTCTATACACTAATATTCTAGTAATATTAGTATTCTAGTGATTCAAAAATATACTAGTATTCTAGTATTGTAAATTTAGTATATATATACAGTACAAAGTCTGAGGTCCGTATGTGCAATATCTGGAATGATTTAAAATCCGGAGCTTAAAGCCACC
Organism: Stegodyphus mimosarum; assembly: GCA_000611955.2. Taxonomy (NCBI): domain Eukaryota; kingdom Metazoa; phylum Arthropoda; class Arachnida; order Araneae; family Eresidae; genus Stegodyphus; species Stegodyphus mimosarum. The sequence continues at coordinate 77,467 of KK118886.1, forward strand.
AACAGAAAAATCTTTTTTAGGAATTCTTTTTATGCCTTACGCATGCGCATATGATTTTTTCCCCTTAAGAAAACATGTAGAGAATCCCAGTTCTTAATTTTACAGCGCTAAATAAAGTACCTCGTTACCAATCATTTTAGCATGAATTTGTGTGATCAATAATTTGGCTCCGTAGCAGAGTATCTGCTTGTCATACATCTCAAACCAAAACATTCAACATAGGAACAACGTTGATTTTACAGTTACTAATATTTGATATCCCTGTTGCCAACCTGCAAATCATTGTTTATTATATTTGGCTTTCATCACCATATGTTTATCAACACATGACAACTTGAGCAATGACTCGTGCAGCGATGCCTAAAAATTTTTTTTATGTATTAGTAATTGAATAATAAAAAGTAAGAGAACCTTTTACGTTAACATTGCTTGACGATGATTACAGATTTAGGTTAAATGCGCTAAGTATTGATGAGGAAAAATTTAACAAATATTTCTTTCCATATGCTAAAAATAGATTTTGTTAATGCTACTCATAGGCCAAAAGATTACATTCAGTGTTATTTGAATTAAGAATAACTGATTTGTTATTCACAGAAACCCACAACCAATGCGAGAGCTCATATGGCTGCACTGAGCGGCAGAATTTAGGGTATACAAAATTTTTATAGCGGATGCTGTTAAGCTAGGCTAAAATTATAATTTACTGATTCCAAAGAATATATGTAGTGGACTGTGTTGTTCCATAATTTTCTGATTTGATCCAGCTTATTATTTTTTGCAGGATGTTATAATTACAGCAATTTTATGAAAGCTAAAGTTTGAACTTTCGATATGTCAAAAGGAGTTTCTAATTCTGGAGCTGCAACAGGATCTACAAAGTGAAAGCATGTTTCGATGTCCATTAAAAAGTAGAATTACTGCAAAAAATGGAGATAGGCATATCCATCTTAAAATTATGTGAGGAATATGGCAGTGGAAAGTCAACTTAACAGAGAAAGGAACTTTATGAATTTTTTGTGGATTCCGACACATTTATAATTAATAACAGAAAAATTACTCGCTATGCTAAAAGTGAAGATCATGACAAAGTGATGATTGAATGGTCAGACAGAGATGCAGTAAAGGCATTTATGGGTCCAACAGGCTAATGGCTCAAGCCAAAATATTTCATCAAGAAATGAACTTAGAAAGGGACTAAGATTGATAGAGAAAACCTTATCTCCAGGACCAATTTATAGCACTGATGAGACTGGTCTTTTCTGGCAATATGTACTGTGAAATCCCTACGCACCTGTTGTACTGCAAAGTACCTAGAGAAAAGGCTCCAACTCCAAAGATTCCAAAACTAGACTGACAATGTTAGCATGAACAAATGCTGCAGGAACACACAAGTGTAAACTTTTCATATTCCGAAAAATACACAACCTTGAGCATGAGTAAAAATTTTCTCATTATATATCATACAAATAAAATAGCATGGATGACACAAGCATTTATGTATGATTGGCTTGAAAATCATTTTGTACCTAAGGCTCGAATTTGAATTCGGTTGTTTTACCTGATGACTCAAAAATTGCTCTGATTGTAGATAACTGTTCAGCTTGTATTGCACTTAAAGTTATAATGAAAGGTAATGAAAAATTAAAGTTATAATGAAAGGTAATTTAAGAATTTTTGAAATATTTTAGCATAAAGTCTGCTGTGTGGAGCATTGCAAAATTGTGGGAGGATATGCCCCAGCTACCATATTTCATGGTGAGGCTGATGAAGATGATAGCCACAAATTTGAAGGCTTTCAGATATTGCAAACCACAGCTGAAATTTTTAAATTAATGTATTTTGTAAAGAAATGTGGAGAATTGGTTAAAAATGAAGATGATATAACAGAAGTTTTTATTGCAATGTCAATGCTCCAATCATCACTCATTTAACGGACAGCGAAATCTGTAATATTGTTCTAGATCCAGAAAATACCACTACCGATAGTGAAGAAAGTGACAGAGAGGTTATTGAAAATAGAAAAATTTCGATTGACCAGTTAGTCGGAATTCTTGAGGCAGCAACTACAGGACTTGAACAGTGTAAGTTTGTAACTAAACAAGAAATTATGTCTGTCTATAGAAATGAACAGAAAGTATTAGCACAAAAAAATGAATCAACTTAAACAATGTACATTCAAAGAAATGTTTAATAAAGTTAACAGATATTAAATTTTTTTATAAATTTTGATACCCTTTAGATTATAAATGCTTTATTATTTCATAACTCATAATTTCATATTTTTAATTTTATAATTTCTACATGTCATCTTACTAGATCTAAACTGAGGATCTAATATCCGAAAAAATTCTAAATCCAGAATCACTGAAGCTCCAACAAATCCGGATCTCGACAGTCCGAGATCCAGATGTCTAGTATCTGGAATGATCTAAGATCCAGACATAAGCCACCAACGATCTTTTTTTTTTCTTTGCATGCTTTATGCATACGCATCTGATATTTCCCCTCCCCATAATAAAACACGTGGAGAGTCCTGATTCTTAATTTAACTTTGGCACTAAATAAAATACCTCGTTATCGAAGATACCATTATTTTAGCCTATATTTGTGAGACCAATAATTTGGCTTTGTAGCTGCATATCTGTTTGGCATACATTTGAAACCAAAACATTCAAACATTTCTGATTTTACACCTACTAATGTTTTATATCCCTGACGCCAACCTGGTGAATCGTTATTTATATATTTTGCTTTCATGACCGCATGTTTATCAACACTTGACCACTTGAGTAATGCAGCAATGCCCAAACAATTTCTTTTTTACATTAGTAATATAATAACAAAGAATATGGTAACCTTTTACGTTGACATTACACTTGGCGATGATTACGGATTTCAGTTAAATGGGCTAAATATTGACAAGAAAAATATAATAAAAGTTTCTTTCCATATGCTAAAAATACACTCATGTCCAAAATTATCTTTACATACCCAAAAATTATGATATTCAATGAAATATCGAATCAATGTGATCCGTATTTGCAGGGAATGTGTGAAAACCAAGCCTAATTAGCATTATCCAATCAAAAGTAATCAAACGGTTTGTGATATGCAAATCTAGGCGTTACGTCATCCAAGGGTGAATCAAGCGCTTTGCGCAAACTGAATATTTGAGTGAATTTCTGCAACATAGCGTTTGATTTCAGTGTGTAGGGACTCAAAGCAGTTTGTTATGGCTTCGAAGTATCATTTGGAAGAATCTGTAAAGTGGCGAATTATCGGCCGTTTAGAAACAGGGCAGTCAATCATGGAAACAGCCACATGTCTGAATATTTCAAGACAGACAGTCTCTAAGCTATGGAAACAGTTTCAAAATGATGGAAGTGTTGTAAGGAGGCCTGGACAAGGTCGGAAACGAATGACAACTGCTTCTGAAGATCGGTATCTGGCATTAACTGCCCGTCGTAACAGAAAGGCTACTGCTCGCCAGTTAAGTTCAGAGCTTGCAGCCGCCACTGGAACTGTTGCATCACGGCAAACAATATACAGAAGGCTTAATGAAAAAGGCCTTTATGCCAGAAAGCCAAGGGTATGTGTTTTACTGTCTTCACAGAAAAAGAGGGATCGCTTTAATTGGTGTAAAGAACATCAAAACTGGACTGAACATCAATGGTCCCATGTTCTCTTTACTGATGAGTCGCGGTTTAGTTTAACTGGTGATTCTAAACGTGTTTACATCTGGAGGGAGTCAGGAACACGAAATGATCCCTCGAACATTGTGGAATGTGACAGTTTCGGTAGTGGAGGTGTGATGGTATGGGGTGGAATAATGATTCACCAATCTCACGATACATAGCTAATAATGTATAGCGGATGCTCTTAAGCTAAATTAAAATTATACTTTACTGATTCCAAGGAATTTCAATTAATATAACACATTGTTCAGTTCTTTAACTTTCTAGTTTGATCCAGCTTATTATTTTTTGCAGACTGTTACTATTACAGCAATTTTATGAAGCTTTAAGTTTGAACTTTCAATTATGTTGAAAAGAGTATATGATCTACAAAGCAAAAGCATGTTTTGATGTCAGTTAAACAAAAAATGGAATTGCTGGAGAAAAAAATGGATGAAGGTGTGTCTGTCTCAAAATAATGCAAGGATTTTGTCATTGAAAAGTCAACTCTGAATGACATAAGAAAACAGAAAAAGGAACTTTTTGAAGATTTTGTGAATTCTGACACCCCAATCACAATGAATAAGAGAAAAATTATTTCTTATGCTAAAAGTGATGACAAAGAGACCATTGAGTGGGTCAGACAGCATTGCAGCAAGGGCATGTCATTGACGGGTCCAATGCTAATGGCTCAAACCAAAATATTTCATATATGAACTTAAAAACTGAGTGCACATACTTGACAGGTTGGTTAACCAAATTTAAAAATCGCTATGGTATAAGACAATTAAAAATTTTAGGTGAAAATGCTTCAGCTGACACTGAATCTGCTGAACTATTTGCAAATGAATTCATTGAACTCATTAATGGTGAAAAGTTATTTGCAGAACAAATTTACAATGCTGAGGAAACTGCTCTTTTCTGGCAATATGTACCTCGGTACCCTCTGCAGAAACAGATTCTGGATAGTATGGACATTGATGAAAATTCATTCTCAGTTCTGTGCATACAGATGGAAGTAGGATTGATGACAAAGTTGGTTTTGCTTATTGCTTATGTTATTTTTAAGGATGGTGTTGAAATTGAGTACCACCAATTTCATATTAGAAATGAATGTACTGTTTCTATTTCTGACCTTCTCTGCATTAATTTTTAAGTGGATACTTAACCAGGATGGACATGGGTCCAGCTACTTAATCTGCATGGATTCACTCTTTTCCCTTGAATCCCTTAAAAATACCTCATCATGTAATGATATTATTGTTAATATACAGCAGTCTGTCGAAGATCTGCAGAAGAAGGGTGTTTCAGCGTTTTTTACATTTGTCCATGGTCACTCGGGTAATTATGGAAATGAGAGAGCTGATTGGCTTGCTAAGAATGCAACTAAAAATGATATTAATTTTGATGTAAATATTCCAAAATCTTACTTTAAAAAGACATTCAACGCTAATATGATTGAACAGTCGAATTGTGGCTATATCTCTTCTGATAAGGGAGCTGTTACAAAAGATTTCTTCCCAACTATTTTTGAGAGACTGAAAAGTAAGGACTTATTTCTCAATTTTAACGTTACGCAGTTTTTGTCTGGATATGGTAAGTTCAATGTTTATCTCAAATGATTTAAGCTGACGTCTTCCAGTTTGTGTAATTGCAATCTTGGCATTCAGCAAAGTGTTTTTTACCTGCTTTTTGATTGTTTATTGCTTGATAATGCAAGAAATCTATTGAAATGCAGATTAAAATTAATTGGAATTCATTGACCACTGAAATGTTATCATTTTGTATCTTCACCTTCGGCCTACTGAGCTTTTGATGACTTTGTTGACTTTTATTTTAAACATTGTAAATGATTTCTTTATATATTTTTTATATCTTTTTTGTTTGTGGTTTTTTCCCTCTTTTTGTTTGATTTCATTGCATTATTGAAAGCTGATGTTATTACTTAGGATGTGTTTTTTTTTCACTTACGATTTGTAAGCCTCGTGTGATACTTTGTGGTAGTAAGGATTCCGCTTTCTTTAAATAATAATAATTTAAAAAAAATGTTCTATAGTAAAAGTTTAAACTCGGGTCTAAGATTTCAAAGCGAAAATAACAAGTTTAGCATGAGTAAATGCTGTAGGAATGCACAAGTATAAACTTTTCATAATCAGAAAATATAAAGATGTTGCTCGTCATATATCATGCAAATAAAAGAGCATGGATGACACAAGTGTTAATGAAGAATTGGTTTGAAAATCATTTCATACCTGAGGCTCATCAACATTTGAATCTGGTTGGTTTACCTTATGACGCAAAAATTACCCTGATTGTAGACAACTGTTCAGCTCATACTTTACTTCAAGTTCTAGTGAAAGATAATGTATCCATATTATTCTTTTTGCTAAACTATTGAGTCCATCATTCAGCCTAGAGATATCGGAATAGTGTGCACGCTGAAATGCAAATATAAAATAGCATTTTTAAAATCAATGTTAATTTTCTTGAATAATGGCAAGACCATTCAAGAACTTTTGAAATATTTTAGCATAAAATCTGCTGTGTGGAGCATTGCAAGATCGTGGAAGGATGTGTCTCCAAATACTTTAAAAAGTGCTTGGCATAATTTATGGCCGCCCACCATATTTCGTGGTGAAGAATGATGAAGATGATAGCCACGAATTTGAAGGATTTCGGATATCACAAACCAAAAGTTAAATTTTCCACTTAATGGATTTTGTAGAGAAATGTGGAGAAGCAGTAATAAATGAAGATGATACGACATATGTTTTTCATTGTGATGACAATGCCCCTATAATCAATGAATTAACGTATAGTGAAATATGTAGTTATGGTTCTAGATCCAGAAAATACCACTACTTATAGTGATGAAAGTGACAAAGAGGCTAGTGAAAACCGAAGACTTCAATTGACAAGTTAATCTGAATTCTCGACACAGCAATTACAGGACTTGGACAATAGAACTTTGTAACTGAACAAGAAATTATATTTAAATTGAAGAGAGTCTTAATATAAAAGATGTCTTAAATATGTCTGAATTAAAGAGAAAATGTTAGAAAAAAAGAAAAAGAAAATAACTTGCACTGAAAGAAATGTTTAATGAAGTAAACAAATAAGTATTAAGCTGGTTTTTTGTAAGTTTTGATAGCCTTTAGATTGTAAATGTTTCATTATTTCATAAATCATGATTTCACATTTTTAATTTTATAATTCCTACATGCCATCTTACTAGATTTGAACTAATGATCTAATATCCGAAATCGCTGAAGTCCGATGAGTCCAGATCTCGGACTTTGTAGACTGTATATATATAATTTATTATTAGAAAATTTTTTTTATATACCGTCTCCAAGGAACATTAAGTAATGGAATGAATTATTGCAATAAATTTGAATCAGTATTTTAAGTTACTTAGATTTCTGTTGTCATAAACAGTTTTTTAAAAAGTTGATTTTATATATATATATATATGTCATGATATGAAAGCACAATATTGGAAGCAGTGATGTAAGCAAACTGAAATGTAGAAGCGTGGCAATGTTGTTTAGCTGTTTAGCATAGATACTTCATCCACATTAAAGAGGAAGAAACTGAGCCAGCTTAATTTCCCATTTTATTTAAATTAAGATTTGTGGCCACAATTCACTTGCACTCCAATTGTGCCTATTTTCAGAACATTTACATTTTTGATACTATGGTGATAGAAGCAAGCATAGCGAAGCATCCACGCAGCACAGAAGTTGAAGTGAAAAAGTGTGATGTAATAATTTAGAGGAAGAAGGGAGTGAGTCAAATGTTTCAGTTTGAATTAAAAAGTTTTGGTTTACAGTTATTTGATTGGGCAAGAGGTGTTTGCATTATGCTTTATGTAGGATCGCATGATTAATTTGAATGATGCAGTTTAGACTTATAGCGCTATTTTTAAGATAGAGAGAGGAAGTCCCCAAATTAAATAAAAATAAAAGAGGTTATAGCCAGTTAAAATTAGAAGTTTGCTTTCATATTTTTTTTTTATCTTACAGATTCCTCCCTTTCAATAAGAAAAAGGCGATAGAGAAACCTTTTTCAGAGAAAAAGCATTAGAGCAGCAAAATATGAGAGAAAGAATTTTGAAAATACAATACATAAAATTAACTTTTGAACAATTAAAAAATTATTAGTCATAAAATTTTGAATTCAATAATAATTTAAAGCACTATGTTCTTTTAAAACAATGGCACATTTTTAGAGTGCTATTAAGATTCGAGTCCAATCTGTAAAAAGTTCTTGTTTCTGGAATATTCACATCACAATTTTGGTACTTCAGGTAAGGATTTCCAAAAATTTTTGCACGCAGTATCACAATTATAAAAATTTTATATGTGTTAAATAGAGAAATATGCGGCACCATTGTTAAATAGAGAGAAATAATCTTTTAAACCTTAGGGGTTTTTACTACTTTTAACTCTTTAAAATTTTAACTCATACTCACTCCCTCTAGGTGCCGGACAAACTAAACTTAAAATAAACCCTACTAAGATGAACTTGTTAGAAAATAGAGGAAGGAACTAATTGGTTGATCTGCCTCAAAATAATATTAAGTATAACCTTTCTTAAAGCAGTTAATTCACACATAGCAAGACAAAGCAAATTCTTCTTAATAAACTTAACCTGAAAAGGAAGCTGGAATAAATCTTCTCTGGAACTCGGTAAAACTAAATACTAAATCTCAACCAAGCATTTCTATAATTCACTCATTTTAAAATAAACTCAAGAATAATTCATATTCATTTCATAGCAAAAACCTCATAAGCACCAGAGAAGAAATATTCAGACACCAATCAATCAGTTCCGCTACTAAAAATCAAGCACTAGATTTAACTGTCCTGGCACCTAAAAGTCATAACAAATTCTATCTTAAAACACATTCAAAGTATCATTAATAAGTGGTTAGTACACATTTGCTAAAACAGGGCGCGTTGTGAGAACCCTAAAATGCATGAACATTTTTCAATAACCCCAAGCAAAAATAATCTCCATGTTTCTTAAAAGCCTCCCGGCTCAAACAAATGGAGTGACTGAACAGACCAACTACATACACACAAAAAAACAAATGCAAGTAATAACATATAATCAAACTCATTTATTAATTATCTAGGATAAGTTTATGGGAGACCTGGCCAGACTACCCTTACATACAAATGCAATTAATATTCCACATTAAATTTCTCCAAGAGTCATTTATCAAGATAACAATTTTTTTTTTTTTAACACAATAACGGTTACTTAGAAATACTGAAATACATTAAATTAATCATTTAAAACAACTTCTATAGAAATTACAATTTACATAAACTTCTTATTTTTGACAATAACTTTCCCCCTTTATTTTTTCTTATTTTTCAATTAAATTTTCCTCTTTCTCCCCAGATTAAGCAAGAACAGTTTAAATTAAATTACAAAAAAAAATATAATCTTATGAAAAAACTCACAGTTGACTTTCGGGATCATCATGATAAGAAGCTATAGGCTGCAGAGGAATTCCGCCGTTGAACTGGATCTTGGTAATGAGCTACAATAAAGTCCACGAAAAATGACCTCTTGTAGAACTTCAAAGATGAAAAAAAAAACCGGCAATCAATATTCTAAAACATTAAAGTTGAAGGAGAAACCGCTGCAGATGAATTCCGCCTTGAACTGGATCTTAGGTAATCAAATTCAAAAAGCCCACGAAAAATGACCTCTTGTAGAACTTCAAAGATGAAAACTCGGCAATCAAAATTCTAAAACATTAAAGTTGAAGGAGAACCTCCGGGTACAGAACGATGATACTTTTCCTTCTCACGAACAGAGAGCTTCATTTAGGTACGAGCCCTTACACTTCCGTTTTACGGGAAAACCCGCTTCAAACTCGGAAGAGTTCGCTCTGAGTTCTACTTCTCGCAAATTAGAAGAAAATTCTCTATTAATCACATCATGCCGCATCGCAAACGTGAGCCACCCGTCGGGGTACAAGTGCAGCATCGCAAATCTCCTCAGCTAAAAGCCGAGTTCGTCCGCAGAACGCTAGCGCCAGCCACCCAAGCCCGGGTAGGCCTGGCCGCAGGCCAAAGGCCCTCTCTGCTAAATATTCAACTCCAAAAACTCGAAGACTCTGGTAAAAACTGACTTCAAAACTCGCGCAACAACCGAGGAAAACTCGGTTTCTCCTCCCACCTACAATTATAGGTCCAAAGTTACACATAAAATTAAATTCTTGCCAATCCGAGACTTTTCAATATAATTTAATAGGACAAGTTCAAACCCCCAAACGAATCAGAATTAAGTCATTGTCTACAGTAGCACCTGCGAAAAACTGGAAACTAAACATTCGACCCCCCCTGCTAACAAGCGAAAAATATAAGAAACAACAAAAACTGCCCTTTCAAAGATTCAATTTACAACTTCCACCGAGGCCATAAACCAGGCGACATCACAGCGGGACGCCCGACAACAGTCTTCACTTTCAGCTTGGTAACAAAGACAAGAGAACCACGATATATTACTCAATGTTGCAACTGTCATCTTAAAAGGCATTTCCCACAGATGTTACTTCCGTTAGAAGACGCTCCCCTCTCTGCGTTAAAATTGACCGTTGAAGGAAAAAATAATTGCTTAATGATTTTAAGTACACACTTTCCAAATATATATATTCATACGCTCTTCACAATTTCGAACTTAAAAAAAACCAAATACAAATACAAATAAAATACTTAAATAATTGATTACTTAAATCATTAAAAACACTTAAATTAAAAGCACAGAATTCGCGACACAACATATGCGCATTAATTATTACAAATAATCGTACATCTTAAAATTTTACACCATACTAATTTTCACATTTATAAATAATACTTTATCATTTGTAATAGCATTATTGAAATTATGGTTTATTATTACATTTTACAATTTTCTTATTTTCCACAAACTGGAAGATCCCACAGCTTTCTCCTACTACACACATATCCAGCTATTTGGGCATAATCATATTAACGAACTCATGTACTAAGTTTTCATGATTGGTTAAGGGTTGTTTTGGTAGTTAACTTATATAGGCATCGGTTCCTTGTTTAAAGGCAACTGGCCTTTTGCACCACATTATACGTTCCATTATATTTAAAAAAATATCACACTCCGTTATATGAAAAAATAAAAATCGAATATAAAAAATTAAATAAAGTGGAAACCTTGAAAGTTTATATTATATAATGAGGGTGAAAGGAACAATTTTGTAGAGGTAAAACAGGTTTCTGAACCAGTATTCTCTCAACATACTTTATATTTAATGTACAATTTTTGATAATTATAACATTGATTTACCAAAATTCCAAACAAATTTTAATGTATTTTACTCTTAATTAAATTCTCATATAAATTTTATTACGATTATTCAATTTCTTAAATCATAATTTTAAAAATATTTTAATATTCTGCCATTTAATAATTATTTCATTTATATTTTATATACATATCATTCTCAAAGTAATTAGAAAATTCTTAAAATTCAAATTTTTAAAAAATCTTATTTAGAAAATAATTCCAAAATTCTTATCTTGTTATCAAAATAGTTCCCAAATTCTTATCATTAATTCAAAATTTTTGACAAAACTTATACTTACTAATAACAATAAAAATTTAATAATCTTCTCTGAATAAAATCTTAGAATTCTTATGCATTTTAATTTGATATTTTCATAAAGAAGTGCTACATTATATTTTCAGATTTCAAAATATAATCAATTATCGAGCAAAAAATGCTGATGCAGTTGAAAAGAAACTCCCCCCCCTTTTTTTTTTAAGCATGCAAGATTAAAACACATTTTTTCACACTTGATTTCCTCAATGGAAACAATTTTGAACATTTAATTTGGAACTGAAGATATTAATCACACTTTGATACCACTTTTGATGGTATTTCACTTTCCAAATAAGATAAGCACTTTCACACTTATTGAAAAACACATTGCCTATAATGCTGTTAAAAATAAATTTTTGCGCACTATGCTTTGACCTTGGCCTGATTTGAAATTCCGGTAGTGATAAACACTTTCTTTTTATTGCACAATTTTGAACTTGCAGATGAATGAAGACACTTATTTAGCTTTTGCAGATTTCATCTTAGGAATAAATGTTCCATTGAGGTTAGTAGCGTGTGATCCAATCCTATCGACTAAAAATTTCGTGATATGAAAGCATAATTTTGGAAGCACTGGTGTAAGCACGCTGAGAAGCTCAATTAATTTCCTTTTTTATTTAAATTAACATTTGTGGCCACAATTCACCTGGTACTCCAATCATACTTATTTCCAGAACATTTACATTTTGGATACTATGACGATCGAAGAGAGCACAGGAACACAGAAGTTGAAGCGAAAAAGTGTGACGTAGTAATTCAAAGGAAGAAGGGAGTGAGTCGGAAGTTTCAGTTCGAGTTAAAAAGTTTTGGTTTACAATTATTTGATTGGGCAAGAGGTCAAAGCATTATGCATTACGTAAAATCACATGATTACTTTGAATGACACAGTTTAAACTTGTAGTGCTATTTTTAAGATAGAGAGATGAAGCTCCCAAATTAAATAAAAATAAAAGAGGTTATAGCCCATTAAAATTAGAAGTTTGCTTTCATATTTTTTATCTCTCACACACACACATATTTATATATATATGGCCTTGGCGATCAAAGGTTAATCAACTTTGCATTTCTTTAGCTATTGTAATGTACTTTAGATAGTGCATAAATCATTTTCTGTAGTTATCAAAAACATTTTGTTTACAAAAATTTTCATTTTTATTTAGAAAATCTGCATATTTTTCAGTTCCAGTATTCTGTATTTTAAGCAGTATCAGTCATTCGTTATATCATCTCTGTTCTTGAATATATTAATTTGTAATATATTTATTGAAAGTTTTATGTGTGAAGTAATTTTTAAAAATAAAATAATTTTTAATCTGAAATCTTTTACAATTTATAAGGTATTTTTTTCCTTCTTACTTTATAAGGTGTAATTAGTTAGCAGCTGGGAGGTCCGGAGTTTCAGCAAGGGCATTGCGTATTTTTTATCATTCATTCTCTGGTAAACCGAATTACTCTACAAACTAAATTATCTGTTTTTACCGTTTTTTGTTCTGGAGCTTCCATATATATAATATTACTGTTATAAACAGAATTATGGCAAAGAAACCAAACTAGTGGCTTTTAAAAATGCTATAGATTAAAAAGTATGGGAATGCTGTTAAATTGTATCATAGAATTTTAAGGTGTAGAAAAACCCTTCCTATATGAATGAAATCTAGTTTTTTTGGGGGAGAAGGGGGTTCAGGTTTTCATGCAGAACCCCTGGGGGATGGATCTAAAGACCGTCAACCTCTCAAGAGGACTTTTGGGTGAACAATATTTTAAATGCCACATTGCTACAAAGACATACATTTACAAACATCTACATGTGCATACTTAAAACCCAAGCCCAAGGCTATGGGATCAGCTTCTCTACAACCATGCAAACAACAAAGTGGATGTTTTTATAGTCTTTCAAATGTGTAATGTGAATAACGAGCCAGTTTCTTTAGAAAGTCTTCTATTATGGTATTCCTTTTCTGAGGCGGATAGTCCTCATGTACTTTGCTATAATCAATAAAAAAATTTTCTATGCATAGGGAAGATGATAATGATAGAAGTGATGATGATGAAGATGATGAGCCATCAAGACTGAGTTTTACAGTTAATACTGGAGCCGTAGAAAGGCAAAAAATCAGGGAAACGTTCTTATCATTACAAGAAGGTAACTATCTGAATTTATGTTCTTTTAAAGTAAGTAACTATTTTAATTTTCTTTGGATTTCTTATATTAATTTTCAAGTGTGACATGAATTTTTATTTTGTATTAAATTACTGTGCTGACTGTTAAAAAAATTCTTTGTTAATAAGATACCCTCTCCCTCCCAAAAAAAGACAGAAAATTCATAAATATTAATAAAAAATAAGTTAAAAATATCTGTGATATTTTATTTTAAAATCAACATTTTTTTATAATTTAAACTTATTTAACTATCACAGTTATATAAAAATAATATCATACATTTTTTGAATTAATATCTTCATTTAATTCTATATTTGAACTGTATGGTACCACTTTATTCTTGAGTATTATAATAGAACTTCAATTACCTTACTTTACTAAGTCAGATAATGTTAAAATAGAGAATTCGAAATTAATGTTAACTTTCCTTGATAAATTTTTTCAATTAATTACATCCTTACAGTTTACCTTATTGAGGATTATCAAAGACACTATTTATGACTTTATATTGTTATTAAAAAAACATAAATATTTCTGAATAACATGGTTGTCACTTTTTAACTGGGGAGTATTTGTCATCTTTTTGACACTGCATAATAAAATGTTTAGTTCATTGTTCTGTTTATATGTTATTTTGTTATTGGATTAAACATAATATTTGTTATCTATTTTAAATGATTTCAAATTTGGATTAAGGTTCTGAAATTTACTTATTACATCATGATAATGCACTGATATAAAGTGTAATTTCAGTTTTATAATCAAATTATTTGTATATTTTGAGAGATTAAAGATCAAATGTAATGTATATATGTAATGTGTGTGTGTGTGAAACAGGTTTAGCTAAATTAAAATTATTAAAATTTAGAGCAAATGTAATGTTTCAGGTTCAACAAATGAATTAGAAACTGAAGAAGCTGCAGAATTAGATCGATGGGAGAGAGAACAGATAAGGAAAGGAGTTGGAGTTACTCAGGTATTTTACATGCATTTAAGTATAAAAAGTGTTTGAAATATTATCAGTGAAACATTTGAAGCTATATAATATTTGTAATAAGAAGTAGGAAATCAAATATGCTTTAAAACTAACTGCACGTACTGTTATAAAAATTATTTTATAACAGTACGTGCAATTCCAATTTAATAATAAAGTTTTTGCATCTGTAATAAATTTTAAAATTAGTCTTTTTGTTTAACATGAATATTGCATAGAACAGCTTATAATAATTAATAAACTGTTGTTTGTGCAAATTGCAGTACTAAAGCCATAAATTACAGCATAGATTTATTATAAAATGTGCATATGTTATAAAATATAAATTATTAAAATTTCAAAACTAATTCAGTAGGAACATACTAAACTTAAACTTTGTTAATCTTCTATTAACATTTATAACTGATTACACATTTTTTAGACATTTTGTTGTGAATATCATTTTGTGCAGATTGAATGCATTTTCATAACTCATCAGTTGTAGTTCCATGTAATGAAATATCAGTCAACCTTTTAGCAGTCATAGCTTACAGATATTCTGTGGGAGGTAAAATAGGGTGACTGTACAAACCCAGAAAGAGATGACATTTGATATTCATGCAAGAAACACTAAACAGCACATGTGTCATGATCAGTAGCATATCTGGTTAGAATGTAACCACAGTATGTTTCTATAGCAGTGGTAGGACTTCTGGTTCCATCACCTTATGAGTGCAGTGATGGCTATTTATAGTGCCTGTGCAGAAGATGAAAACATGAATGAAAGGGAATAACATCTCACACCATGACACTGATGATAAATGCATTATGATACTTTTTAGAGATTTTCATATTATTCTCTAAGGTCCAGTTATCATGGGTCCACAAATTATACCTAGACTCATCAGCAAAGATAATTTACTCTCTTTCATGGCTTAGTATCTTCATTTTATACTATCTCTGTCATGCTATCTCTGCTATCTCTGTCTTCAATAGGGGTTCAACAAAGGGGGAAAAGTGAATGCCAAGCTACAAGCTCTTGTAGCACAGCATTCAGCAAGGGCTTGTAACTGGGTAAATTGCTTATCTAAATAAGAGTGCTTGCTCTTTGTTATACTAATGCTATAGAAGTGTTGTATGATTCGTCATCTGCGTATCAGGGTGTATGTCTTCTCATTTTGTTGTGTCTATAGTGTTCTAGTATTTTCATGTCAATGTATTAGACCTTCTGTTCGTTAACTTCAAGCGTACATAACTGTACAGGTGTCCCTTCCAATTGCTGCAATTTCATAGTCTAAGAAACTATCTTCTTTCAATTCTGCAATTCTTCCTTTTTCGAAATCTTTTTATTGTTCACAATGTTCTCATAATTTGCATCAAGACATGCTTACATGCATTTTATTGCCAGTGCAATAAAATTTATTTTACTGACATAATGATTGAGATTCTTCTTGTATGGCCCTCTATTGCATTTTTTGAGTTAGGGTTCAATGTTAATTGTATACATTTCCCACTTATTATTGCTTCTGAAATTTTAAACCTTTGGATCTCTCATAAAAATCAACCTATGTGCTTAATTTCCAAGTCTTTTCAACTTTTGTAATGTTTCAGTTTTTGCGAACAGCTTTTTCATAATGTTATATGATAAAATATTATGGAAAATAAAGATAGAAAACCACAAATAAATCCTTTTAAAACAAGCTGTCTGCAGTAAACTGATACAATGCATTTGGGGAAATTGCACCTGCTACTGCAGAACCAACATCGGAATTTCGGCTGTTTGGGTGGTTGTGGTTATCTGAATGAATGGCCATCTGAGCTGTAATCGTCTAGAAAGAGTTAACATAATAATCTTATTAGCATATTAAAAAAATTAGCCAGTTATGGTCTAAGTTTTTCCACGAGTTTTCATTTTTTAGGTTAAACATGTACAAGGTAACCAAAAAATTTCTTGCCGTTTCTGATATGACATTGGAAGAGTGAATCACAACCTAAAAATAGTCTCCAAACATGGTGATGAAGTGGTTAGGATGGGAGTCCGGACATTGACCAAGAGTGTAAAAGCGCGTTGCGTCAGTACTTCAAACATAACTCACACAGCGACTGATTCAAAATTCCTGGATGAGTCAAAGGCGCTCATTTGGAGTTGTTTGCTGTATGATTTTAAAGTGGGCCCGTCAGCAGCAGAATGAAGTCACCAACTTTGCCAGACCTTCGGGGTGATGCCGTCAATGAATGAACCGCTAGGCAATGGTTCCAGAAGTTCGGGTCAGTGGGTATGTCTCTTAGTGATGTACCACACAGCCGGTCGGCCACAAGCACTAGACGATGAGGCCCTGAGAGTAGCCATAGAGACTGACAGTAGCCAAACATGTGATGAGCTTGCTGCACACTTCCAGGTATCTGATGAAATAATCAGCCTCCATTTGCACCGCATAGGAAAGGATACAAGATGAGCAAGTGGATACTCCACTCACCGTCTGATACAAACAAGCAACAGCGTGTTGCTATCTGTTTGTCATTGCTTACTCGGCACCGCAATGCATCCATATTTGATAGATTACTCACCAGCGATGAAAAGTGGGTCCAGTATGACACAGGCGTTCCAGACATTGGGTGTTATTACAGGACCCTGTGGCTCACACTGCAAGAACTTTTCTCCACCCACGCAAGATCATGCTCTGTATCTGGTGGACTAGTCATCAAGTGGTGCACTATGAGCTCCTACCACTGTGCCAAACCATCACGACAGACATGTACTCACAGCAGTTGGAATGTGTGCTTCAGTCACTGATGCATAAAGAGCCAGCATTGGTCAGTCGTAAAGGTGTAAACCTCCTCCATGAGAATGCGAGACCGCATGTGGCTTGGAAGGCCAGCGACTGGGGTGGGAGATAGTATCCCATCCACCATACTCCCTAGAACTCGCACCAACAGACTACCACCTTTT
>KK118886.1:99887-105037 GCA_000611955.2 Stegodyphus mimosarum
AAAAAACTTGCATTTTTTAATGTTGCATATATAGTGGAGCACCGTTTATACGTCATTCAAGGGATCGTTCGCAAACAACATATAAATGAGAGATATGTATAAACGAAATTTTAATTTATGCTGTGAAACATAGATTTTATTGCTGCATGTATTAGCTATTAACCTACTACTGATAGTACACAATTTTATTATTATACTTTTCATTTGCTTAAAATATTAGTTATGTTCAAACAAATTTAAAATAAATATTTTAAATAAAATACTTAATTATTATTAATAATTTAAGCAATTAAATAATTTGAACAATTTTTATAATTAATATTTAAAAAATGTTATTAAGATAAATTTTACATTTAAAAAATTAAACAAATGCAGATTTCTGTACATAGTTATATAAAATTGAAAGAAAAAGAAAGAAAAGAAAAAGCATACCTTTACTTGAATTACCATCTTGAATAAGTAACTCCTAAGAATATTTTAAAACAAATTTTAAATCTTTTTTAAAGAAAAAGACTTTAATTGTCGCCTGACATGTCTTTTGATTCTGAATTTTAAGGAAAGCTGTATGAATCGAATTCAGTTCTTGAAATTTTTTGTGTCTTGTATTGTGTAAATGTTCATCTACTAAAATGTTTTCAATCAGTTCATCAACTGTGCATAAGATAAGTCATTACACTGGTATCACAGTTGGCACAATCTTCGATTGTAATGTTTAATTACAGTAGTTTCCAATCTTCTGTATCCATAATCACAATTTTATCATCAACACTTCTTTTCAACACGCTTTTTATCATCAACACTTCCACTTGATTCTGGTTTCAAAAATCCCTCTTTAATGAAGCAATTTTTAATTGGTTGTGGTTTTGCTTGAGTCCAGGCAAGTGGAATCATATTTAAATATAAATATATATATATATATATATTTAAGAATATTTAAATTTTCCTGTGCTTTCCCTTTAGTTCTATTTTGGAGGGCTATTTGAATCTACCTTTGTTTGAAGCACCTTGGGTTTTGTGACTTTTCTGTAAATAAAGGAGTCCCATACGATCAGCATTTGCACAAAGTAAAAAGTGAGGCATTCTCTACTTTGCTTAGCTCTATGACACTGATTGCCTTTGAAAGCTACAGTTCTTACAGGCATAAGCTTAAAGAAAACAGCAGTTTCATCAACATTAAATGGCTTTTGTTCCACAGGATAACACCTATTTTGGTGAATAACTACTCTTCAATCAACACAGCAGGAAGGAACACTTTTTGATTCTCCACTTATTATATGAGATTCCATGCCACAATTTAAATTTATGCAGCCATCCACTTGAAAAACAGACTTCCTTTGCATTCAGTTGAAGTGCTATTTCTTTTAACTTCTCGATTAACCTGGGACCATTCACTGGAGTATTGGATGCATGACTCTGAATGAAACATTTTAACAAAGTGGCTTCAATCTCAGGAAACTTTCCATCTTGAACACGTAATTTCTGTGAAGTCGACTGTCCACAAATTTCTACTCTTGCTTCAACTTTTTTTTTTTTCCATTATAAACAAAGTTTTTAGCAGTTTCTCTGCTTACTCAACGTTCATCAGTATGTAGTATTTATCAGTATTCTTATAGAACTCTTTTAAGATCTTTTAATGAGAGTGCCTTTCACTTTTGTGGCGTTTCTTATCAGATATTCTGCTCCACCTAATTTACTTAACACAACATCTTGTTCAGAAGGAAAAACCATATCTATTTTTCCTTCTAACTTTCCTGTCTATTCATGAACTGTACCAGACTGTGATGTCTCATGCCTTTGCTTCTTTTTCCTATTTCCATTTCTGCGAAATATACTTAAATGGCATATTGTGAAAGCAAAAATGATGTATAACCAAAGTTATGCAGTCTATAAAAGAAATATTTTGCTATTAAAATAATCAGGAGTGAATCTGGACCAAGGTAAAATGATGTATAAATGTAAAAGATGTATAAACGGCGCTCTACTGCATTATTTTTTTTCATTCTGTATTCTATATTTTTCTGCACACCATTGACTGAGTGGTTAAGACCGCTGAGTACTTGTCATTTGATCAGGGCTCAAACCCAGGTGAACAAAGACTTCATGGTTAGTTTTCATAGATTTCCACATATGCAACATGAATATGGGCCAGTTACCCAATTCTTCTTCAATGGCTCGACAGCCCTGTGTGTGCTTTGACCTTCTCCAGAAGTCTTGTCCAAGAATCTCTACTTTTGGCAACTGTTTTTTAGTTTTTAACCTTTAAAATATTAAGATCTTTTTTGACATAATCAATTCATCTGAACGGGAGTCTGCCCCAAGATCTATTTCCCGTGGCCTTTGCCAGAAAGATTCTCTTGCAGCAGTGATCTTCATTCATTCTAGGCAGATAGCCAGCCCATTTAAGTCTCTGTAATTTGATGAATTTTACAATACAGGTTGTCTGTAAATTTTATAGAGTTCTAAATTAGATCTTCTTCTCCATGATCATTCACTTAGACCCCATCAAGAATGCAACGTAAGATTTTTTGCTCGAAAATTCCCAGAGCTTCCTCATCATGTAAAGTCAATGCCCAAGTCTCTGATGCATAAGTCAAGACAGGTCTTATAAGACTTGTGTAAAGAAGCAATTTAGTTCTTAATGTAAGAAAGCTGGATTTTAAATAACTATTCAGAGCATAAGAACATCTATTTGCAGGAATGATAATTGTCAATTTCTAAGTGACTAAGTTGTAAGTCAGACTTGAAGTAAGGTAAATATGTAGTTTTATTTTTGTTTAAAAATAAATTAATTCTTTTAGCACTTTGTTTCAATGCCTTAAATGCATGTTTGAGAGCCGGTGCAGTTCGAGCAATAATGCCAATCTCATCAGCATAAGCCAGGATTTGAATTGAGTTAGTAAAAACATTTCCTTTAATTTTGATCTTTGAGTCTCTGATAACTTTTTCTTTCAAGTGCTATATTAAACAGGCAGCATGCCATTGCATCCCCCTGTTGCTAAGTCTTGATTCCAAATTCTCTACATTTTTCAAGAATCTGTTTTAAGTTGAAAATTTGCTCAGTTGTAAATCTACATTGATAGTTCGAACGGCAAAAGTTTATGAAAAAGAATAGTAACCAGAATTTTATAGGATGTGCAAAGAAGACTGGTTCCTATATAATTACTACAGTTTAGTACATCACCTTTTTTGTGTATTATGTAAATTTTATTAAGTTTCCATTCCGTTGGGTGTGTCTCACTCTTCCAAATATGTTGAATTAATTCTTTTATAAGCTGTTCACAGTTAGGTCCCACAACTTTTAAAAGTTATGACAGTATATTGTCAGGTCCAGGCGATTTATTGTTTTTTAATTTTTTATAGCATTATTCACTTCTATCAATGAGTGGGGAAGATCAATAGGCTCTAAATTGCTGATTGTTGATCCACTAACTTCTGAAGGCAGGTTGGAATTCAGCAGCTCATTCAGGTGCTCCCTTCATCTTCGAAGAATGTCACCTTTTGCACTTTAAATATTGCCATCTTTTCCTCTGCACAGTGTAGTTCTTGGCTTAAAACTTCTTCATCCATGATTAATCTCACGAAAGAAAACTCTGCTTTCCCTTACTCCCTTAAGATGTTCACTATTCTTTAAGTAAGCCTATTTTTAAGTTCGGTATCAGTTTTGCACTCCAGGTCAAACCAATCATCTGATTTTTTTTTTTTAAACTTTTCCTATGACAGAGTTGCCAGTTTCCATAATAGCCAGTTTTATTGAATTCCATTTAGTTACCCAATTACCCTTAGAAAGTCCCTCATAAAGGCTGTCTTTTCCTTAGGCAAATAGCCATCAAGTTCTTTTGCCATATTAAAATAACCTAACCTAATCCTTTATATTTTTTCATGAACTGATCTCATGTATTTTCTATTGGAATATTCTAATAAATGAATGAATGTGTTTTCTTTTATTATGATATCTGTGCTGTATATAATGTACTGTGTGTAATATGTAATTATGTGTGCTGATACCAATTTTTAGATTGTCTTCACTGAAAACTTCTCATGAAGCTCACAAACAAGAACTTCAACATTGCCAAAAAGAGTTCATTGAAACAAATAAATTAATTAAAAAGTTGGAAGAAGAAGGACCAGAAAGAGCTCAAAATTTTTCACTTTATCAGCAGATGAGTGGGTATGTGAAAGACTTGGTTGAATGTCTAGATTTGAAGGTGGGTTTACAATCTTATGCCACTTAGTTCTGAATGAAAACTGGCACACATTTGATAATTGCATTTTGAAACATTTCAGGATAGTTTGCAGAAAAAAAGGCAAATTCTTAAAAAATATTTAAAAAAAAAATTGAATGAATACAAAAGTCATTTTAATCTGAGGTATGCATAATTATTGTCGTTATGTAAATAAACAAAATGTAATTCATTTCAGTAAAATTTTGGGAAGGTGAATTTAATTTTTTATTGGTATTAAGAGATAATAGTTTGTTGTTAAAGCATTTTGTAATTTCAGATACATTTAAAAAATTTTTGATAAATTTATAAGATTATTAGAGCATGTTGTAGCATGTTTTTCATTTGATGATGATAAAGTGCTGCAGCGTTTCAAATTGTATTCCTAATAAACATGGCCTAGATGTATCTTTTTTAAAATATAGGCTCAATTTAATAATTTATTTAAAATTTACTGTGTTTTAAAAATGTTTCATCAATAAAAAGAGAAAAAATATTGGTATGGAATCAGCTAACTATTTATCCATTAATTAAGGTAATTATTCTCCATTAATTATGTTTTCTTGCTTTATGTTAGATAAAAATATTTAATTTTAGGGAATGACTGAATGCTCTCTCTCTCTTTTTTTTAACTGCTTTTACTGACAAAATATTTTATCGTTTAGTTCTATATTCTCAGAAAATTTCATTATTCTTATTCAAAATTTTGCTTTTTATGATTTTTAGAATATAGTCGGTGTTTGTTTATTTTACTTTTTCTAATAGCTTTTATGTGATTTACAAGTATGTAGTTTATAAATTATAAACTATGCATATTAAGTTTTATATTTGTTTAATTGGTTAAAAATCATTAATTAATTTTTAATTTAATGTATATATTTGCATTATAAGTGTGTATATTTGTATAATAATTATATAATGTTTCACATG
>KK118886.1:105065-129843 GCA_000611955.2 Stegodyphus mimosarum
TATTGTAGTGTCTTATTCTAGAAAATTGCTGTATGTTCAGAATTCAAAGCTGTTAGTATTTTAAGCAATTTTATTAAATGTTTACATAAGGACAGTTTTAGTTATATAGCATGTACCGCCCAAACAGTATAGTGGTTTGGGGAGCCTACTGTGATGCCAAAGGGCCCAGGTTCGAATCCCGAGAAGGCATGAATGTAAATTGTCTGTCCCTTCATAGGAGGTAACGGTGGCCGCCTATTAGGTGCTTTCATAATAAAATGAACAGCACTTTCAGCCTTAGTAGTGGCGAAAGCCTAAATATGGCTAGTGCCTGATCTAAAAAAAAAAGTTTATAGCATGTTTATCATTTCATATCAAAAGCAACTGCAGTGCTAATCTCGTTTCCACACTAATTGTTTTGGCTCCTTTCAAAAATTTAGGTTGCTCATATGGAATTACTGGATGGCAGAATGATGGGCTTATACAAATCAAGAGCTGAAAAATTGATTTTTCGTAGGCAACAAGATGTTCGTGACCAGTCTGATGAATTTTCTGTACTATCAAGTAAGCAAAAGTCCTTAATTTTAGAATATTATATTGTTAATATACATGAGAATTATATTCTGACTTGAATATTAATAGTCAACAATATTTAACCTTTAATATTTGGCTTTGTGATTTGGTATATTTAATATTTCATACATTTGATGCTGAATTTGATCTGTGCACACTGTTAGACATAATAGCTGAATCATGATCAAGTGACTAAAGTCATGAAATATTTGTAGCTCATTCTAAGAAATGTATCTAAGCAAGTGTATCAATCAATCTGCGTGTGTATCTAAGCAAGTTGTTTAAAGAGGTTTTTCAGGTTTCTCTCCTAATATATCAGATAGTTTGCTTCTAAAAGCTCTGTATGAAGGCATCTATTTTCATAGGTAAGCTGCCTAGTTTGCTTCACTGTCATCAAATAAAATCGTTCAATCCAAGAAATGGTTTTTCTTCTCAGTCAGGAGAAAAATTTGTGTGCTCAAGGGCATTTGTTTTTTTATTCTAAGTAAAGCATGGACTGCTTAGCCTGGTATTGACAGTACAGTATCAGAATGCTAAAGTACTTTGCTTGAATTTGCAGAATTTATACATGTAATGCATTAATTTCTTTGGGTCAGGACTTAATTTCTAAAATTCGAAGTACTAGAGCCCTGTCAAGAGCCATCAGAAAGAAGATAGAAAATATGCATTACAAAAGATGTATGACAGAAATAAATGAAATAACTAGCAAAGTAATTAATAATAAAAAAATTAAGTTACAATTTGGTAAAATGTAAAGCCATAAATAAAAATTTAATAAATTGTTAATTTTAACCAATTATTAAATAGTTAGGTAATAAACTAAAATACTAGACCAAGTGTTATTTGGAGCTCTAGCTGAATTTAAGCCCTGAATATGGAGTAAAATATACTATTAATGCCAATCTTTTTTTCAGCACAGCAATGAAGAAAGGTAAAATGGTTGATGTGTCATTAATAAAAACAGAGAGAATGCTAGAAACAGCATGAGAATATGGAAGGAAATTTTAATGGAGATCTGTAGCTATGAAAACAAAGAGAGAAGAGTCCAGAACTTTTCTGACCACAGTCTCCTGCATTAGCTGCCACTAGATAATTTTACTGTCAAGCAGAATGTGAAGGTGACAGGGGAAAAATATTTTCTCTCAAATCTGAGGCTTGATTCATAAGCTGAGAAAAAACATTAGTTTCTGTAAAAATTACAATTTTTCCTGCACTTGTCTGCAGATACCCTTTTCTGGCACAAATTACTAGTGTTGGACATGCATGACCAGGGTGATCTTTTCTAATACTTTTGGAAACAAAAATTTTACTCCCTGTCATAAATTCATTGCACTTTTTGGAGGTCTGTGACAGGTGAACTGAGACATTTTTTTCTTAAAAGTCTCAACTTCCGTCCAAGGGTTTGTTTTTCAGAGATTGATAGGCATGCATTCGGAAGTTAGAATCAATTTTTAGGGCTTACTAATTATTAAAATAAAATGGTAGGAAATCAAAAGAATTTTCTACCAAAAATATGGTTTAGTGGCATAAAATGCTAGATATTGATTTATCTTAAAAATTGGGAAGGGCAGGAGCTGGACTCTGCTGTGCTTCAGCACAATTTAAGCTACGATTTGGGTATGAATACTTCTAATATATCATGAAACCGATGGAAATTAAATATTTTTGCATTACTTGAATGAAAACTGAGGCACTTATAAACATGTTTGAAGATTTAAATCAGTTGGACATTGATAAAATATGTATATAAAATATGAATTTCCCCCTACTTACTCATTATTGTCTTATAAACTAATTCTTCTAATTCAGATAATGGCAGTTATATAAAGTAATTTTCTTATAGTGTCACTTTCATGTTCTTTTTAAATTCTTATGGCTGCTGTCTTTCATATTACTTTTGAATTCTTATATATCATTCACGACATAAACAGGATTATATATCTTTGTTAATAAAAAAAAATGTTTATAGTTCTTCGTGTATTTTTAAAAACCCAAAGTAGAAACGACATTCCTTATTAACTTTTATATGTCATAAATCCAAACCAAAATTATAGTTTAGCTCACTAGTTTGCACAGATTTGAAATTAATAATGATTGATTATCTTCACCATTGAATTTGTAATAAAATAACAATTAAATAATAGAATTGTAATAGATAAATGAATTGTAATAGATAGCAATTGATAACATTGAATTTGTAATAAGATTTGTAATGAGTAACAAGAAATAAGATAGGTTTTGAATTTATGTGGATAGTGATCTTGTAGTAATGGAAGAGTAGCAGATTAAGTTTTTAGCAAAATTATGAAGGGAAAAAATTTATAATTGTAAAATAGAAAAAAAAAATCTATATAAAAATAAAATAATAATAAATAAAAAAGTATATAAATATATATATATATATATCATTGCCAAATCTGAAACATCATTACACGTCATTATTTCAGCAGATTTTTTAACATTCTTTTAACCCTTATGCAAAATCAAAATGATGATGGAGTGAAAATTTTGCGATCTAAACGTGGCAAAAGAAAGAGGATTTTAAAATGATATACCTACAGTGAAATTTCAGCAAATAACAAAAGAATTATTTTTTGATGTCGTGTAATAATGTGTAAAGGGATGATACATACTAATATTAGTAATGCACCTTAGATAATTAAAAAATATATGTATATATTATGAATTCAAATCACAGTCGAATTAGTATATCAATTAAAATTGCAGTGCTGTGCTAAGTCTGAACTATAACTGTGAACAAAAATTCCTTGTATGTTGGGGGGGGGGTAGAGAATGAGAAACAGAACTCCTCCACCACAATTTTTCTAAAGTAAACACCAGATGAGAAATTTCCTATTTATGTGGCCCGTATGGGCTGCATCTCTTTTATGCTTGTTTCTAAGTTTGCAATCTACACTACTTAAATAAATATATGCATTTAAACTTTTACATTCTCACACTACTGTTTTTTGAGACAATTAGGCTTGAGCAGGAGCAGTGCATGGCCGTATAGTATTTGCTGGTAGTTTTGAAGGTCCCTAGTTACAGCAAATAGCATGCTAATCAAGTAATGCATTTTCATGCCCAGTGGATTCCAGAGCATCTCACAGAATGGAGTATTTAAAGTGCATAACATTCAGTTCTGACCTCTGTGCCAAACATATCATCGACAGCATACAGGTGGTCGGTGAAGGGATGGGAAATGACTTGCATATAAACAAATGGCATCAGCTCTTGGAGTGTGGTTTTTGTCAACGGAACGTACCTATGCGCTTTAAAATGAAATTCTACTTCATCTTTTATGTCCTCTAGATCTGTCTCAATAAGGAAGCCTTTGATTACAATTTTGACTGGCCGGTTCTGCTTTAAATAGAGTCTTATACTGGATGCTTACTTGCTTCGTCCAGTAGGTAACCTCCATGAACTCTAGTTCAATTTGAATGAACAATTTTAGAAAAGGTCCAGTGAGTTTGCTCTTAATATTAGGGACAATCTCTCTTGGAAAATGATTTGTGTTTTCCACTACTTGCTAATTTTCAGATGAATAGCTGAAATGTTTGTAGTTTCTTGTAGAGGGGGGGATGCTCCGCACCCACTTGGAACTGGTTGCTCCTCGCTGCTCATCCTGGTTGCCAGGAAAAATGGATTCCGCTGTGTGACTCGACAATGTGGATCACTGAACAATGCATCCACCACTGATGAGTGATTGCCTCATATTTATTTTTATACACAATATTATTTGCATTTGGTTTCATGAATATACCATTGTTGTTACTATTTTTAACATTTACATCTTCATTAGTTTTAACATATACATCATCTTCAATAGTTATAAGAGTTTCCTTCCTTATGTGAAGCTGGGGTGATGTATCTCAGCATTGATTATATGCCCTTTGCTCTTGTGCAGAGAGTTAAGTGGCTTTTCTACAGTTAGATTTCCTAAGCCTCTCAAGGTGAAGAGCGTTTTTAAGTCATTGAGTTTAGATTTTTTTTTTTTTCATTTTAAATCATTTTCGAGAAATCACCTCTGGTCAGGGAAAGGTAGGAATTTTGTGAGTATTTGCTCTTTTGTTAATCTGATAAAAGAGCAACTTATATGACCGATCGAGGTGGTCATATTCTACAGCATCTCCACACATCACCAGCCTTTAACAAAATATCCATATTGTTTTTGCTAGAAGAACAGAAGTCTACAGAATTTGGCTGTGTAGCCAGGAACCCACCAAGCACACAACCTTCATCCATGATGGCCATCCTTGGACTGTTCCATAAATCACCATCCTATTACAGCTCTGTAAATCAAGATCTTCTTGATTTGGGAAAAGATTTTTATACACATCCTCACTTGTTTCAGGCAGATTAGCAAAAATTTCCTTTTCAATTTTCTGAAGAAATTTGTTAAAGATTAAACATAATTTACTGCTTCTTGTATGTTATGAATATATCTTCTGCCTCATGAATTTACATTATTACTTCTTCACATTCTAAAGGCATAAATTAATCAGTGAATTTTCACTGAGTATTTACCTCTTCCAGTAACAAATCATTTAACAGCATGCACCTTATTTTTGGCAGGATTCTGGATCAAAGCTACCATTTGAAAAATCTTTTATTTAAATAACTGTTTATGTAGTAATGCTAATAAAACACAAGGATATGTATTAGGTTTAAGGTTTTTGACAGTATTTCCATTTTATATAAGCCAATACACTTACACTAAATATTTCAGCTAGTAAGGAGGAGATTTTTATCTGTCTCTTGAAATATATTAAACTTTTCATTTTATATCAATGCCAATAAAGACCAAGTTTAAAATATCGTATTTTCTGATCTTATTTTAATAAAAATAGTAATAAACTGAAGAAGGCTTTGTCCTGGATAAATTAATGTTTTCCTTTCATTTCCATTCAAGGTTTTTTTTTTTTTTTTTAAATTCTTTGATAAAGGATTCTTTTATGGGGTTTCTTAAAAAATCTTCATGTTTCAATTTGTGCAGATTAAAGTTAATTTTATATTAGCCTTTTCTTAGATGAAAAAAAAAAAAAAAAAAATGGGTAGTATTTTTCATTCATTATATCATTGTAGTAAAATTTATTTGAAAAATAAAAATGTGGTAATTATCTGCTCAAAGTTTCTAAAAGGATTATCAATTTCTCGAGTATTTGTTATAGTAGTTAAAATCAAATAAAATTGATACAAAATTGCAGGACACTAGGAAGAAGAGTTTGAAACATTTACTACCTTCTTGTTTTTGTAGCTGCTAGCAGATCAGTTTGATAATAAATATTGCTATTAAATTGGATGCCTCATGTATATGCTACGTCATTAATAAATATTTGCTCCGAAATTAAAAAAAAATTATTGTATTTAAAGATCAATAGTCAATATCTGTTTTTTATTTTTCAGGTGAAATTCAAAAAGGAGTTAGTGCTGAATTTTTGTTTGAAAAAAATATTTGTACCGACGAAGTTAAACTTCGTCGAGCTGCAGAGAGAGAAGGCAGACGGTAAATAGTATTTAAGATTGTTCTGTAATAATACTGCCCAGTTATAGAATAAGCCTCATTTCTTGATTTATATTTAGAAGTTAATGCTAATATCTTGAAAGAATTTTGATCTATACTAATTAGTAAAGTTCAGTCTTTGGTGTTAATTTCAAATTAAATTCTCTTTGCATTTTGAGAGGTAGAATCCTCTTCTTCAAAAATAGATTTTCTCCCAAAATATATTGAGCCTTTTTGATTTGGAATTAGTGCCGGAAATCAAACTTTATGACTGATTAAAGATGACGTATGTTGCTCTGAAATATCAGATAGCACGTACATTCAGAGATTAGGTCCATAGGTCCTAGTTAATCCTAAGTTTCTAATGCCCTAAGTTCTAAGTAAGAATTTTAAATATTTTCAGAGTAAGATCTTATCATTAAAACATAATTTTGCAAATAGTGTGAGGATCTTTAGCCCATCTGCAGCTTATTCCGATTTTCTTTTAATTTAACCAATGTTGTGTTTTTCATCTTTACACACTGCAAAATTGATGATCCTTAAGTTGGTATGTGAGCTTGAAAAACAAATAAAAAGTCATATGGTGCCAATGTTAGGAGCATACTGGATTTGCAAGCTATATATTCCTCTTTTGGCCAGAAATTTAAAAAATGGCAATTTATGAATTGAATCATTGTTGTATAATAACAACCTTTACTTACTGATTGAGGTCTTCTAATAAGGAGTAATCAAGTGCCTGTGAAATCAAACAAATACCTCTAACATAACATTGTTGTGATCTTTATGGAATTTCTGTGTTTGTAAAGTCTTGTTTCAACATAGTTGATATGTACTTTCTGTGAGGGTTGGACATTGAAATTGTTTATTGTCCATTATGGTTTTGCTAAGTTAGTGAAGGTCTTTGTAGGTAGCAATTGTGAGATTACCTCCTTTTTTCACCCACAAAGGTAAATGTTCTTCTGTGGATTTACTTGGAATAGTATGTATTCACATCTTGTATCAGTGTCAATTCTAAATATCATTGCAACATTACCTGTTTTCTGGACTGTGAGTTTCTTGTTATTTCATGCAATTACTATAACTTTCAAACTTTTTCATTATTTAATATTTGTAATTTTTCCTGTATTCATCTTCCAAATTTTCTGTAGAACTCTAGAAATGGCATTTTGAAGACTTTGAAGTAAATAGATTGTGCTTCGGCACCTTTTTGCTTTCCATTAGACCAGTAGTTTTAAACCTGTTTTGTCCCATGTTCCCCTTTTGCCATTGCTATATGATCATCTGCTCTCTCTTCTTTCTAAAATTAAAAAAATACATATTCATTTATTTAAATTTAGAGTATTTGTAAATGTATTTTTTAAATTAAACAGGGAAAAGGATAGAAAATGCTAATAAATACTAAAATTTGCACAAAAGTAGTTTATTATATTATAAATTAAAACTAATTATTTAACAGCTAAATAAAAGGCTGATCACATTCCCTCTGAAACTATGAAATCCCCGCTGGATATTTGCTTCTGGTTAAGAACCCCTGCATTAGACATTTATCCAACGTTGTTCACATTAACTCAACAAATGCCATTTTTCACATGTTATCAACCTGAAACTACCTGACTCAGAATATCCATATGTATGAGATGTTCCATGATGTAACTGAATGAAACTCTTCAGCTTATGCTGGCTAGGCTGTAACATGGTCTAAGAATTACAGTTGATATGTCCTTCTCTGATACATCTTCTTCCTAACTTTTCAATCTTACCGTGTATCAACTGATGCACATGTATCAAAAACAACTAGAATATATCTGAGGAACAAAAGTTTAATTGATCTATAAAAAAATCTAATAAAGAGAAGAAATAATACAAGTTAATTGTTCTGAGTTGTTTATTGTCTAATAAAGTAACTTTTGAGTTCAGAATTAATTTTAAAATTTTGATTTATTTTACAAAAAAAGTTTAAATACATATTTGATATAAATATCTCATTATTATGTTGTGAGCTAAATCCATTTAGGTTCTTTCTGATTATCCACATTCCCTCTAAAATGTATTCATAAGGAAATACAAACTACGCCACTGAATTAGTTATGTGGTAATCCATGATGACACTAAAATGTACTTATGTGACAACCCAAGTATTGCACAAGTGAATAACATCACATGCAGATTTCTTGCTTCCAAATTCAACAGTAATTTTTCCGATTAATTTTTGTCACTTTTTTTTCCTTGTAATGAATCGTAATGGACTGAGGAGTTTGCCAGCCAGTGAAAAAGAAAATGTCACATTTCTTCAGAAATATGGCATTTTGTTAAACACTAGAGAATAAAAAAATTCACATTCCATGAAGATGTACTTTTAAATGATCAAATTTTGTGTACATGAGAAGAACAGCATTATGAATAATGCCAAGTTTGTGCAATGTTGCTGTACTTGTTTAAGGGAAAACAGATAGCTGCGTACATGGGAAGAACAGGGCAAATAATAGTACATAAGAATTTTCTGAAAAGGGTAAGTGTTTTATTACAGATGTTTCCATCCTTTCTAAATATTATTTTTAGATTGCTATTTGGCAAAAAATTAGTCATTAACGAATTGGCAACTTTTCAGGAGAGAGTGTATGAATAATCAGAACATACTCTCATTTGTAACATATTAGTACTATAAATCTACATGCATTTTGTAGAGGTTTTTAGAAATTTTTATCATGCAAAATAATTTCAGGTTATTCATTAATTTCTATGCTTTTTTAAATTTGTCAGCACCCACTCCTTGAACTTCCAAGTTCTACCCATATGTCTTTAGTCTAGTTTTTTTTATGTAAGTTAATTTTGAGACTTTTTTTTTTTACAATTGTTTGCATGTATGGCTTTGAAACTACTGAAGAAATACAAAGTAAATAAAAATATCTGTTTTTTTATAATGGTCATTATTATATTGATAAGTAGCAATTTCTTAGTAAGATTAAGAATAGTTAAACTTTAATTGTTATGCATTACTAAAATTCATATCAAAACAGTGTAAAAATGTATTGGAAAAAATTAAAAAATCTATCTGTGTGGGAATAATGCTAGTCTTCATCTTGAAGTTAATTGAATGAAACTATAATAATAATTAAACAACTAAAACAGCAACTATGGCTATCTTTGTAAGGAAGGTTCTAAATCTCTTCTAGATGGGTTAATTCCTTGTTAGGTCTTATGTAAAAAAATTACTATGGAGAAATAAGTAAATCAATCCCAGAGGTCAATATCAATATTACTAAATTAAGTTGATATTACTCTTTTTGCTAAATGATTTACAGGGCTCTATAACTGAAATTCACATTTTTTTTTTTTTTTACAGCCAGTCAGAAAGCTAATTTTAGGAGTATCTGAATGGAACAAAGGGAAAGAAATTAAGATACTAAGAATAATTTTCAAAATTCATCACCAGAGCTTTATTCAAAAACTGACATAAACTTACATTAATGATATGTGTAATAATACTCAGTATGACGGCCGCTGTTCTCAGTTAGGTTCTTGCAATAATGTGTTCAACAGTGTTGACAGGTGAAAATCGCACGTTTAAGTTAGGTTTCAATAAACAAAACATTAGAAAAATGCTAAAAAGTGCAAAGAAGGGGGGGGCAAATTTGAATTTTAACATTTGTAGAATTTTTTTTCATATTATACTATTACATTTTGTACAGAAATTTTGGCAATGGAGGCTCTGATAGCAACTATATATGATTTTGTTAAAAATATCGAAAAAGAGGATATTCATGATTATAATAATCAATAAGATGATGTTTAAAAAATGGCTAGACCTGATGTTGAAATTGCTTATACCATCATAATTATGTAGTGCTAGTGAATAAAAAATGGATAAAAGAACATTATTAATTTCAATAATTTTGAAATGTGTGCAAGGCAGTTTTACAAATAATAGTATAAAAGAAGATGAAGCAATTTTAGTTTAAAAAACTAACATATTGCATGACATAGCATAATATGTTGAGTTAAAATTTCATATTCAACCATCAGGCCTACAAAACTTGCTTAGTTAGTTAACCCCCTCATGTAGGAAGACATGTTAGTAAAAAATTCCAATGCTGTTAATGCTGTTTAAAGTTGGAAGTTTAATTGAAAGTGCAGTTCAGTTAATACACAGCTGAGGTTCAATGGGAAGTGCTGTCTAATCAATTCATTCAGTTGGAGCAAGTATATCATGGCTTTCGGAGACTCACTTTTGTAAGATGGTGTAGCAATATTAAGGTGCCATAGTCCATCAGGAGATCACCTTCTTAGTGAGATGGGTATCATGGTTCTAGAGGTTCAGTGATCTTTCCTCCCTTCTTATCTATTACTTTTCCATTTATTTCTCCCTTGCATTTTTCTTTTCAGAAGATGGGGCTCACCATGAAATGCTGTTAGAAATCTTTTATTTCTGGCTTCCCAAGGTGCAAAAACTCCATGTGCATTTACCACGTGTTAAGATCTGTATGTTCTGTAGATCTGTAAGAAGGGTTCTAGTATTTGAAGGGTTAGGTACTGTCTCGAACACACTGCTTTGATCTGTGCTTTAGTTCAAACAGGAGAAACTTAGCTGTCCCTGTTAGTGTGAATTGTGTTGTCGCTATTCCTTAGGCTTGGGTATAAGTGACTGGAAAGTCCTGCTTCCTTGGGGCTTCAATAAAAGTATAGACAAGCGGTTCTCTTCACAACTATCCCCAACAACACTACAATTTATATGAACTTCATGAACCAAGTTCAAAAAAAAGAATTAGCAATTTCTATGTTTGCAAAGGGAATGCAGACTATCAAAACAACATCAAATTGTAACCTCGTCTGTGAATATACTGAAGGCTGAGCTGATAAAAGTATCCAGAACAGCAGAGCTGGCATACATACACTCAAGAGCCAAAACATTATGACCAGCTCTACATTTTGCGATGAAAGCGAATGGATGACGTGGAAGGCACGTGATCAGGTGGAAGTGGTATTTAACTGCTGCTGGAGAGTCTGAAGCATCATTCTTTCACTTACTTCTGTGTGCGATGGGAAAGGCTGCTGATCTAAGCGACTTTGATAGAGGGCAGATTGTAATGGCTCGAAGGCTCGGAACAAGTATTTCCGAAACTGCACGACTCGTGGGTTGTTCGCGATCTACAGTTGTTAGTACGTATGAAAAGTGGATGAATGACGGTGAAACCAACAGTAGACGACATGGTGTTGGATGTCCACACGCTGTCAAAGAGAAAGGTCGTTGGAGACTGTCTCGCATGGTGAAGCAAAACTGGAGCCAGACAGTGGCTCAGCTGACAGCCGAATACAATGCAGGGCCAAGTAGAAAAGTATCGGAGCACACTGTTCAGCGGACACTGTTGGATATGGGGCTACGCAGCAAACGTCCCACTCGTGTGCCTTTGCTGACCAAGCGTCATCGCCAACTGCGCCTGCGCTAGGCCTGGGAACATGGCGACTGGTGCATGGACCAGTGAGAGAGAGTTGCCTGGTCAGATGAATCACGGTTTGTCATTCATCATTCCGATGGCCGTGTTTGGATACGCCGTCTTCCAGGCGAACAGTTGCTCCCTCAATGCACAGTAAGTCATACACAGGCCGGTGGTGGCGGTATTATGCTCTGGGGGGCGTTCTCTTGGGCGTCTCTGGGACCCGTGATTGTGGTAGAGCAGACCATAAATGGTACAGGGTATCTGAATATCATTGCCGACCAGTTGCACCTTTACATGGCCTCTGTTTTTCCAGCTGGAAATGGAATGTTTCAACAGGACAACGCCCCGTGTCACAAGGCTACAATTGTTTGGATTGGTTCCAGGAACATGATGCTGATTTCCAGTTAATGTCCTGGCCGCCTAACTCACCGGATCTCAATTCCATAGAACACACTTGGGATGTCATGGGACGGCAGCTCAGAGCTCAAAGGCCACCAATTCGCACTATCTCGGATTTGCGTGACCGTTGCTTCAACGTCTAAGAGGTCAAAGACCCCCAATTCACAATATCTCGGATTTGCGTGACCGTTGCTACAATATCTGGTACAATCTGTCTCCGGCCATCTATCAAGGACTTGTGGCATCCATGCCAAGGCGGGTTGAAGCTGTGTTGCGCGCCAAAGGTGGCCCAACTCGTTATTGACAGGTGGTCATAATGTTTTGGCTCTTGAGTGTATAGTGCTACCGAATTGTATAGCCATCAACTACAAGTTTGACACATGCACTTTCATCTCAAATTTCACCAGCGAGCTGAGAGTGATAAACGAAGACTTACATGAATATTATCTACTTGAGAATATGAAATAAGCAAATAGCTCTGTTGTTTTCTGTGATTCCAGAGCTGCCTTAGCTTGAGAGCTTTATTTATTGCTTAAATAAGGCATCCAAATTTTTTCCTCAAATATGGGTTCTATCCAAAACTTTAGTGATACAAATGAAAATGTGAAGAATG
The DNA here is from genome assembly GCA_000611955.2 of Stegodyphus mimosarum. Lineage (NCBI taxonomy): Eukaryota > Metazoa > Arthropoda > Arachnida > Araneae > Eresidae > Stegodyphus > Stegodyphus mimosarum. The sequence continues at coordinate 117,568 of KK118886.1, forward strand.
GATAAACTATTAGAGTATGACAGAACATTCTCACTCCAGCAAATAGCAGCACCAATTTTTGACACGCAAATGTGCGTACATGCTTGTCATAGTGCTAGAACAAAAGCTTGAACTTTTTTGCTGAGAGACTCACTTCTCGCCTGTTCTTAGTGGATGTTTTAACATTGGCTTGGACTTGTGTTTATTTTAAATATTTAGCCTGTAGCAAAAGATGCAATTTTACCTTTAAAATGTTAAATAAATTAGGTTTTGAATTGTTTGTTGAAGTTGTGGCCTTTTTAATGCCGTTCTGATGAGTCGAGAGTATAATGGCATTAAATCATCGCCATAAGAGTATGCACCAAGATTCATTGTTGTTGTGCCACCTATAGTAAGTGAATTAACTCAATTCATTGTTTGTTTGGAAATGAGTGGCAATGTCTTAGTTTTTTGTGAGAGAAATATTATGATTAGAGCAGTCAGTTAAAAATTTTTAGAAAAGAAGCAAGCTTATAGTAAAGTGGTTTTGTTGTAATTCATTTTTCAATATCTGTAAATAAATGTTAATATCTTTAAAGAAATTTCTTGCCTGTTAATTCATGCGAGCTGTCTCATTTTTTGATAGCATGAGTATTTTTAGTCAAAGAAACCAAAAATAGTTGTTATTCGTCATTCATGTAATTACTACAAAGTATTATCATTTCTGATTTAAAAATATTTAGCTGTAATGTATTGATGATCTGCAAACTGTTGAAAGACTTTGGTTTGTTATTAAAAACGACATCTGATGTTCAGATGCCATCTTTTCATGGAATGAGTAAAATGGGCCATGTTAATGTTAAAGCTTCAGCACATAAGAGCCTGAATTTCTTCCATGATGTGAACTTTCTTTTGTGAAACAACCTAATATTCCCTATGCTGATGCCACAAAGTATCTGTTAGGACTAACAGTATATAAAGAATCCAAATTTGGACTAATTTACAAAAGCTAAATAGTAACATGTGTCATGCAACTAAAGAAAATAATAACCAGAAAAGAAAAGGAAAAAAAAAAAGGATGTATGAATAATGTAACTGAACAAGCAGAAAAATAAAATCGTCAAGCCCAGTATAAGCTTCTTAGAAAGCATGAAGTCTAAGGCAGTTGTCTGAGAAATGGATGTAGAAGACAAAATGATTGCATCAGTTTTCTTCCAAGGAAAACCAGTAAACAGCATACATAATAGCTGCTCTAATTTCACAGAACTGTTGTGGTTTTTGCCAGCATCATATTAATATCAAACACCTGATTGATTCAAATCAACCTATCTGCATGGCAGTACAGGAAACATATCTGAAACCAGACCAGCTAGTGAAGCTTTGGAGGCATTTCAATACAAATTTAGGTGGATTTCAATACAAATTAAGGATAATTTAGGTGGTGATTATGTCCCAGTGGGTATGTCAATTTATTCTGCTCAGTTGACTATCCATCTAATATTGTTACTTTGACTATATGCCTTCATCTGTTGGAATACAGATCTATAAGAGAAAATTGATTTAAGTTTGTTCAGTTTATGTACCACCTGATGAACCTACCGATCAGTGAAATCTGAATATTCTAATAAAGTAGCTAATTGAACCTATCATAATTATGGATTTCAGTGACTGCAGTCCATTATGAGGAAGTAAGGATAAAAATTTACTCGAAACCGAAATTAAACAAATAATTGAAGATTATAGTCTTTGCTTACTTCCTTCACTGGTATATTAATTTACACCGTTGCAGGCATCTAGGCTTGAGAGACTCATCCCGAGTAGAACACATTGATAAAATAAGATATCATTTCATGATAGCATAGGTTATTATCGATGCAGGAGATAATCCCATGAAGAAAGTTCATAGGATGTTAGATGCAGTTTCAAGGAGCGTCGAGTGCAGTAATAAAGGCATCATAGCTGGAAGGTAATAATGCCTGTCGTGGCAAAAATTTGGTGAAATGTTGAAGAGAGAGTAGACGCTACAGCCAGTGTGAAATCTATATCCCAAATGAAAGATGTGTAGGTAGAAGTTAGTGGTCTTTCATCAGGAGGCATGGCAAGTGGTCAGAAGCATCAGGATTGGCTGTGGAAGAAAGTGCATACTGCATAGCAATTCGGGCAGTTGGTTTGGGAGGATAAACTCTTTTCAGAAAACCATACTTTTTGAAGGATAGCTGAGTGAGAATAAAGGGGGGAGAGGGTATGCTGAAGATTAATTAAGTAAAGAATAAATTTAGCTTAAATTAAGCTAAATGAAGGTACATAAAATGCTAAAGAATTGTGTTAAATAAACTAGGATTAAATGGAATGCAACAATATACATGTATGTAACTTAATGTTTGATAAAATAATTATTTAGATACTTCTTCAGAAGCTTCAGATAGTATTAAGAAAATGTAAATTTTATCAGTTACATTATCTGCAGCTTCAAGTTGCTGCTTGTACTTCTTGAAAATATTTAAGATGTTTATAATAGGATTTTTTCCAAATAAGTCCTTAAGTTCCTAAACAAATTTAAAGATGTTAGCAAATCCAGCTAATCCAGAGCTGTTCATAAATATTGGTGTTACCATAGCAGAATTGTAGTGCATTCGTTATCATCATTTAGTAATAAACAATGCACCTACTTCCATGAGCCTTCAAAGACTTTTCATGCTATCAATCCTGCCATATATTTACCATCTCTCTTGTCATCATGCTCATTTAGTGTGGATAAAAGTCCATATGATAATGATCACATTTCTATGCTTATATCTTTTGCGAGAGAAAGAATAACTTCTATCTGAGACTTTATATTTTGAATAGAGCAGATTGGAAATTTTGCAGTTTTGATACCATGGCATCACCAAAGCTTCCATGATACTCAAAAGAATGGTGGTACTGCGAAAGCTCTGAAATTATGAAGCAGTAAAGTAGAGCTTGAGAAATATTTCAGAGGTCTTTGTCAAATTTTATAACCCTCAAAAAAGTAAAAGCAAATGGAAGAAAAGTCAGATGAAAGAGCCAGAGAAATTCATGGATAGCCTATGTGTTAGTACTCTATGCCAAACTAACGAGTATGGCATGTGGGGTATATAATGATCACTTGTTTTCCATGCTCAGAAAGGAAGGGTGAGAATTCGACCCATTGAAGAAATTACAAGTGTTATAGGTACAAGTTTTCTGCTATCTCCAGTGGCAGCAGTTACCTATTGGTATTTCTCTGTGTCAAGCCACATACAAAGAAATTTTCTATTAGGTTTAAATCTTCGAACTTAGTGTCTTATGATTGTGAAGTGACTGTGCATCAGATAAAAAGAGCTCTTTTGGAAGCTCGTAAGTCTATCCTGTGTCCTGATAGTGTTAATGAAATAATGAAACATCTTTTTAAAAAGTGGCTTCTTGTTCTGTTTAATAGAGTATTGAGGGAGCAGAATTTCACCAGTGCTTTGAAGGAAGCTGTTGTCATTTCTATCTGAGAATCTCTTCAGCATTTAGCCCATCATACTTACAAGTTACATTTGCAAAGTGCTTGAGAAAATGGTTAATCACTGCCTAGTCTACTGTTAGTGGAACAGTATAATTTCCCTCTATCAGCGTGGTTTCTGAAAAGGTGGAAAAAACTATGTGCTCCTTCTGGAACCTGCTATCCTTAATATTTTGTGAAGAGAAATTGAGTTAGTTTCTTTTTTTCATATGGAAAAGGTCTATGATAAGGCCTAAAAATATTGCATTCTGCATGACCTTTCTAATAGTGGCTTGCATGGTTTATCCATAGTCTGCAACAGGTCATGTGAGCATGTATGCTATTTTTTCATAAAAAATTGCCCACTAATGATGAAATTTGGAGCTAATTTTTCTTTTGGTCTTAATTTTTTTGCTTTCGCTTCATTAACATGCTTCTAAAATTTCATAGCGTTCTGATTAATGCTTACAGCTACAGAGAACTTAAAACAAGTGAACTTTAATAATAGATACCATGTATTTAACTACTTTCCTTATATGTTTTGTTACTAATATTGTCATTATTTACAGTATGCGGAGGAGAAAGCAGAGAGAACGTGGAATGGTTATAGTCAAACATCAAGACGGAATGTCATCTGATGATGAAGAACCAGATCTAGATATTCTGGAATTCAAGACAATGAAAGGTTTTAATTACATATGGCTAAAGCCTTTCGTATATATAAGCCTAAAAGATGTGTTAGAAATATTATTAATTTTCTTACAGTATTTAAATCTGCTTTTAGTAGTATAAAAGGTTTTGTGCTGACTGGGAAAGGGGGATAAAATTCATTGTGGAATTTTGAGACTAGGACAGATTGAAAAATAATATTAGCTAAGGCATGTTACTTGCTGAATGATAAATTTTCATATATACTTAAAATAGTTAAGAAACATGAATGTAGTTTAGTATGCCAATCTAAATGTTTAAGATTTTAAATAATTTTGACAGTGCTGATAAAACAGCAAAGCTTTCAACCATTGTTTAAATTTGCTCTTTCATAAATATCCCCTTCTTCTACATTACCTAAATGAAGGAGTAAGTACAAGTTACTAAATGAAGGAATTGTAAATATTAGACCATTTTGTATCATGAAATAATTTAAATAATAATCATAAATATAATCATAGGTTGCAATAAAATTTGTAAATTTGTATTATGCAGTAAATTTTACTCATTTTATTAAGCTGATATTTTCAAAAATTTATACATATATAAATTTTTGAGTATATGTATGTATTCAAAAAATTAATATGTATATTAAAAAGAGTTCACATGAATGAGATGAAGAATTGTGTTTGCTTTTATTAACTATTTGATAATGTTTCAAAATGAACTTTAGTTGGCTGTTTATATATATATAAATCTAAAAGTCTAGGTTTTAATGTTAGTTTTTGTATTGTTGTTTTCTTCTTGCTTAGGAATTTTTTTTTGATAGAATGTGTATAATGTTTGTGTTTTTTGGAAATTTTATTAAATTATTAATTCATCTGTGTCACTGACTGAAGAATTTTAATTTTATAAATTATTTTATGCATTTTTTCACTAAGTTTGATTTTATAGATAAAGATGCATGATGTATTTTAATAAATTTTTCTTTTTATATTAATTGAAAGACATGCACTTTACTTACATTTAACTTTTCTATGCATATTTATGTATTGAATTTCATTTTATAACTGTAAATTAGCAGAATTTCTCATTTAAATTGCTACAGCATTTGAAAAGCACTTTAAAATGAGAATAATTACTATAAATTATCAAATTAAAATGACATTAAGAAAATATTTTATCGTAAAAATCTATTTTAATGTATGTTCCTTAAGAAAATAAAGTTGTATTTATATATCATAAAATGATTATGTAGAATATTTCTAGAACAGATTATGAAACTCTTTCTCAAATGCATTTCAGAAAATATTATTGAAGAAGCAAATTCTGTATTTGAAGATGTAGTAGAAGAATTTGGAACATTAGAAGGAGTAATGATAAATTTTGAGAAATGGAAATATGAGCAAATTGACTCATATTGTGAAGCATTTGTGCCTCTTTGTTTACCTAAAATTTTTGGCACATTTGTAAAATTAGCTCTTTTAGACTGGAATCCCTTGACGGTATTAATTTTTATTTTTTAATTTTTGTGGCATTTTTATTCTTTAAAGTAAAATTTGTATACTGTAGAATTCCAATTATTTAAGTTGCATTTTTCTTTCTAAGGCATGTAAAATAATGCTTGTGGTTAATTAATTTGTATATTTTAAATTTCTTATTGTTTTAAATCCTATAGCAAGATAATACAATATAGTACAGACTGTTTTTTTTACAAGCTGTTAAATTTATTTATTAGCTTGTTTAATAAGTAACTGAATGATTACTTACAACATATAAATTGACTAACAATGTTAATCAAACATGCAATCTAATGAGAAAACAATAACGTATTTCTACAATTAATTAAAAAACAGTGACATATTTCATATAGCCAGCCATCTGTTCTTTGCTTTATATATGAAATACTGATTTTCTATAACAAGTCCTTTTTTCCTAAATATAGGCTAAACAAATGTGGTAGCATTTTTTTATCAGCTTACATCTGTTTTTGTCTGCTATGAGCATAAGTGCATTTATTTTTTTTTTGTTAAGTCTTAAATAAAGGTAGTTCTGCAATATAAGCATAACTATATTTATTTATTTTATGCTAAGCCTGCTGGGATATACTCAAGATAGATTGTTGTTTATTGTGTGATTGAAGATGAACTATCATTTTAAGCTGAGTGTAAACTATAATATTTTTATTTTTTAATTGGTGTTAATTTTATGCTATTTTTTGTGCGTATATTTTTATTAAAATATGGGGTGGGGAGGAAGACAACCTAGTGATCTGAATTGTCTAAATATCCAGATGGGCTACAATTCCAGTTTGTCTAGATCAATCAATCAGTCACAAACTGTGCTCCATGAAGCTATGGCATCTTAAAAAGTCACCTTGAAATATTGTAAAAGCTTCATAATTAATTGAACCAAGACATCTAGCCTAATGGAAAAAAGGAGGAAGAAACTACAACTATCTACATATTTTGTGTGGTTTATCTCTACTTGAACCTGTATAAAAGTAAAGTCGCAAGTGCAAAATATTAGCGTAAACGAAAGTCGGCAGTGCCGCGCCTCCTCAATCGGACTATATGATCACGCTATATCTCATGACACTAACCTGAGAATACGTACAAGGCTAGAACAACCTTTTTGTGGCTTATTCCGTAAAAAGAAATGGTGAAGTTTTCTTCATATTGTTGCTAAACTTAGCTCATCATGTTGTTTGATTCAGGCTTGCGTGTACCAACTTACAGAGGTCATTTTTCTCCCTGGAGTCGAAAATCCACCATTTTCATTCACATCAGATTTCATGCAGTTTGTGTTTGCCACAGAAACACCAATCAAATCAGCAGCAAAAGTAACAATTTTGTTACTGGATTTATTAGGAAAATGCTCCCATAATTTGACAAAAGTATTCATAACGATAATCTTAGCAGAACTGCTTAATTCCAGCCTTATAAAGTTTTGAAATTATACACAGACATCAAAAATGAAGCAGACACCATAACAGTCACTTTCTTCTCCTCCCGTTCAGTGAATGAGGGAATGCTTTAATTGCTTTTCTCATCGAGAGTGGGGGTGAGGTTGAGGTTCCTGGAATTTGCAGTTTCGCCAGTACTGTCGAAAAAGGGGGATATTTTCCTGTTGGTCATTAATGATTGACATGATATTAGCAAATTTTTAAATAAAAAGCTGAATGCAATGTAATCTATATATTTTTCATTCCATTGTCTTTGCTCAGCAATATTTCATGCCGTAATTTTTACAATATGATATCTCAAAGTGATAGAACTATATTCTATGGCAGACGCATGCACTTTAAGAAAATGTGCCAGTGGTTTTCAGGCTCATCTATCACATTGATTATTAATTTAATATTAACAATGTAAAAAAAGATGTTCAATAATAAAGATACATGAGTTTTATATTCATTTATTTAATCTCTTACATATGATTAGTCATACTTATTGTAGGATGCCATGGGAAAAAGGCCTGTAACTCGGAAAAGTTTGAGAACCTCTGGTCTAGATAATTGATATTCTACAGTATTAAATGGTATGCAATATCATGTTTAAAATAAAATGAAATATTTCTACCATCAGGTTAATTTTTAGCTTTTCATCTCTTCTGCAATCATTTAGTTTAAATATTTTTATTTTTTTTAGTTTTTAAAAGTTTTTTTTATCTAATGTTCAGAAAAATATTCTGTTCCCTTCCCTTTTATTGTTAACCATCTGGATGGCATTTTTTGGATCTGCTACCAAATGACAAAACATCTGTCAACTGGATAAAGGCAATCATGCTACTCAGAAGATTAAGAAAGTTTAGGAAAATTACCTGACGTCTAATATCTTTAACTTTCTGAGCTTCCTTTGCCTTTTAGAAATCTTAAGAAGATTTTGTTTACTTCAGTTTTCAATAGAAAAGAATTTTTCATAAGCATAAATTATTGCTATTTTTGTGAATCAATATAACATTATATAGTATTTTCCATAAAATAAACTTACTAATATGCATTTTATTTTACATAAGTAATTTCTTATATGGCATGTAAAATAGGTATGTTACTTCAAATAGGATCTTCTAAAAATGTTTATTTCAATTAATTTGTACAATAATGAGTTTCTGAGGGAATTAGTTTTAGTATTTTATATTATTAGTGATAATTCTTCTATTTTTCAGGATGAAAAAGATTTTGAAAAATCAAGTTGGTATCGCCAACTAGTTTATTATGGATATAGTAACTTAAAATTGAAAGATAATGATTCTGAGGATCCAGATACAAATTTATTGCCTGGAATTATGGAAAAGATTGTGCTGCCTAAAATAACTGGTATAATTTTTACATTTTTATCATTAAGTCTATGTGCGTTCTGCACCTGAAACATGAATAGTAAAATTAATCCTTTTCATTAATAATCCCAGGATTTATTCAGAATGTTTGGGATCCTCTTTCAAGGAAAGAAACATCTAAACTTGTGAAGCTGATTACAGATTTACATGAAAATTATCCAACCATCAATGGTAAAAGTAAACAGCTTCAGGTAAATCATTCTAATTATACATTCGTAAATGCAGTTCTATTTTGCAAAGGTCATATTTACCTTATCTACTGTCTATTTCCTTGTTATCTGTAAAACAGGGGGGAAAATGTTGGAAACAAGATATCATTTACGTAGGCAATACTACGTATATGAGATATAGACCTCACTTTCCAAATTCAGAAATAAATTTATAATTTTCCATAGCTAACTTAAGACTTCTTCTTGGAAAATACAATGCTTCTTTTTCTTCACAATAAAATATCACTTAAAACAATAATCTTTTCAGCCTTACTTTGTGCCTTCACAATATAGACATTTACTGAGGGAAGGAACAAAACAACAGGGGGGAACTATAAAATACAAATTCTGCAAAATTCAACTCTTAAATAGCCAACACTTTTTGGTTTATAAGTATGCGTACCAATTTAAAAATCAAAATCATCAAAAAATTCTTTTCCAAAACAGCTCACATTTTTTACCACAATGTTAAATTTCATCAAAGTACTATAATTTCGTTTCAAAATCATGAACTATGACCACAAAAAAGGCCTGTATACCCATCTAATGCTCTTATTTTGTAACAATTAATATCATTTTAAGGGGTGGCACTTTATTGTCTTTCACATACACACTCAAATAAATAAATAAAAATAAGATAAAATATTAGTCTTCATGCAGCTAATTATTACATTTAAATCTTGCTATATGCCACAAAGCAGAGGAAGACTACTTCCCAAAACATCAAAATATTAAATGTTCTTGTATATTATACAAAAGTATGAATATATTTTAGCTAAGCTCTTGTTGTTGTTATTATTTTGACTGGAGTATGTTTTAAAAGATAATTTTATCTTATAGATCTGTCTCAAAGCAGTTACAACTCGAATATATAAAGCTTTAGATGATGATATATTTATACCACTCTATCCCAAAGAGTATGTAGCTCTTTTTTATAAATTCTTACAATGTGTGTGTGTGTGTGTATATATATATATATATATATGATATATATATATACACATGAGAAATAGCTATACGTATCTTTTGACAAATGAGAGGAATGTATATTGTCCTCTTCCCCTCCCCCCCAAAAAAACTTGCTTTTAATGTGATTGGTGTTTATGGGTACTATAAAAAATAGGTATATTGAATGAACAGCAAATAAGTGATTTCCTCATCCCCCTATTTAAATCTTTTGTTGTAGATACAAAGAAAATGTTGTAAAATAACTAAAAGAAAAACATGCTAACTTAAATATTTTTATAAAGGAAAATCCTACTAAGATTGATGTTAATTTTATAGAAAAGTTAAAATCTGGGAGAATTTAGCATAGATCTGTATGAAAAGCAAACAAGAATGCACTATTTGTTTAAATTTTATCATTTAAATGGTCAAAATAAAAAAGTAATGTATATTGTGGCACTTTCTGTTGGACAAAATAAAAATGTAAAGTCAAAAAACACTGTGAGGCAAGGCTTGTAAACACTTTTAGAAGAATAAGACTGGAATTAAAGTTATTAACTGAGAGTAATAAATTCTACTCAGCTGGAGAATGTTTTTAGATAATTTTAGCAGTAGAAATTGTGAAAAAATAGTTGAGGGGTAATAATTAGATATGGAAGATTTAATTTCATTATACCTAAAGTAAAATTTGATTCTTTAATGCAAAGTTTTAAAGTTTCTTTAGTTTGACAAGTAACCAATAAATGTCATAAATATTCATAAACCTAGTTATAAGACCAGGCTTATTGGCAGTACCACTGCAACCAGTGCAACCACATCACATAGCAAAATTTAGGATTATCAAACACTGGGCAACCAAAGGTCTGTTGCTGGTGATGCATATGCTTATCATGTACTGCAGTTGATCAGATTTTTCATAGTAACTGTTGGAAGCACAAGACAAATGTTATTACAACTGCGATGAATTTCTTTCTGTCTTCCTTTTTTTTTTTAAAGAGAGAAAAAGGGTTTTTATAGTAAATAATAACTAACACACACACATACAAACTCACAAAAAGAGAGAGAGAGAGAGATTCAAATTACACATATCTTGTGTGTCAAAAGTATTAGTATGTACAGAAAATTTCTTTAATAGCATTAAATGGGTATTAATTGTAAATCGCAAATGATTTGTAATGTGCGGTGCTTTCATTCAGAAGCTGCTATTGATTTGTTTTATCATGGGTTAAAAATAAGCTATATAGAAACTGTAAGGCAAAGATAAAAGTTAAAGGGAAGTGAAGCTCATTATTAGACTTCATAACTAATGTAAATCTTGGCAAGTGTTTCACAGCCTATCTAAAGATCCTGCTCTATAATAAAATGTATAACTGACCAGTTAATAACCTTGTATTTGGTGTACATTTATTAAAAAACACTCAATCGATCTCGAGGGCAGCTATAGGTCCCTCCTCATCAGGAGAACAAAATATTTAGAAAGAGAAAGAAAGCTGAGTAACGGCTTTTTATACTCTCGGGTAGAACCACGCGTGAGGAGACAACGCCATCTATTGACAAAAATAATCATCAAGAATTATGTTAATAGAATTTTAAAAGCGCTAGGAAGGACTGGATTGAACTTAAAATCGTTCACTAAACTTGCTAAATCTTTGTGAATATGAAAAGCCTCAAGAAAATTCAATTCACCAATGGAAGAAGCTTTTTGGATAATTTTTGCAGATCCAAAGTCAAAAGTAGGATTAAATTTCCAACTATGATACGCTATTGAAGACTCGTTAATTTCGCCCTTTCGGACATAAGATTCATGTTCCTTGATACGAAACTTTAACACTCGTTTTGTTTGGCCAATATATCTCAAGCCACACTGACACGATATACTATATATTCCCCAAGAATTAAAGTCAGAAACAGAATCTTTTGGAGTCGAACCGTGAATTTTATTGATAGGGGAGAAACTGACCTGAAAATTGAATTTTTGGAGAATCCGTGCAACCTTATAACTAACAGAAGGATAAAATGGAAGCACGACAAAGTCATTAATATTATTTCTAACAGTGGAATGTTTTCTATGATGGGACTCTGAAAACTTTTTGACAGCTTTATCAATGATCACGGGAGAAAATCGAAAATCCTCGGTCAATAGCAACTACTTTTAAATAATTAAGTTCATTGGTAAGCAAGGATTCTGTGGAACAAACTTTGAGTACACGAAGTACATAATAGTAAAAAGAAGCCATTTTTTGCTTAACAGGGTGGCATGACTGAGCATGGGGTGGTAAACAAACTGCAAAGGGTTTACGGTACACCAAGGATGTCAAACTCGCGGCCCGGCCAATTTATCGGCAGATAATAATATATAATAATAAAATAACATATCGATGAAGAAAAAAATTAAATGTTTACTGCTAAGTAATTAACGATAATTTATTCAGTGTTGTTAGATTACTCACAGCGAGCTGACACACACACTACTTAAATTACAAATGCGTGTGAGTAGCTTGCGTTCAGCTACCTTCGGCTTTAGGGGCACACGTGCACTCAGAATTATATATAATTTTAATTATAAAAAAGTTTTGCATGATATTTTTTAATCTGTAAGTTCTTAATCTGCTTATACTATTTGAGTTCTTAAGATTTTGCAAAGGGAAGTTTGTTAATTTATTTATTAATATAATTAATATTTGTATTAAG
>KK118887.1:7506-30898 GCA_000611955.2 Stegodyphus mimosarum
TCATCAGACTAAAGGAAATAAATACCACTTTCATAATCATTGACGCTTTTATCTTTTTGAATTCAAAGGAATTTAAAGTACAGAGTGAAACATCCTACAAGAAGTTCAATGTATTCATGTTATTATAATGGTTTAATACTTTGAGTACGCGTTCTTTGAACTTTACTGAACATTTTGGCGCTGAGTTGTGCATCAGATAAATAAATACTTGAAACGAAAATTTAGGATTTTAAATAGTCAAAACCAACTGCGTTTTATCAACGTAAATTTATATTTAATAAATAATGTAAAAATAATTCATAAATTTTTAAATGTTCTACACGATTCTATAATATTTGTCATAACATAGCATGTAAAATCAAAATTTCAGTTTAACCTGATTGGAAAGCTATTACAGTAGACGCCGCTACATGTGATCGGGGTAATGTTATTCGGATATTGTTATCAATTGACGAAGTCTCGCCCAGTTATGTACGAAAACATAGAAAATACTCAGCTTATTTCAATCAATAATTCCGTTAGTGTAATAAAATATTCCATGTTCCGGTATTTGGTACTACAGCAGAAAGCGAGGTATTCCTCGTGGAGAACTGTTTAAGAGAATCTGGCTCGTATACACGTTATATATGCACGCTCGTATGCATGGGGAAAAATACAGGGAATCGAATCCCAAACCGAACTACCAGTGTTAAGCGGCTTTCAACGCTCGTCCGTTGGTGGGCCTGATCAAAATATTGAATAATATTTTAAGTGAAGTAAAGTCAAAAATTAAGGCCAAAATAGATTATAAAAATTCCCAAGTGTTGGAAGAATATCGCCAAGTTTTGTCACCAAACAGGTTGTTTTCGATTTAGTCAACCATCCAAGACTAGGTTAGAACACAGTTTTTATATGGCTTAGATTTTGAACAGCTCTGCCGATTTGGAGGGCGATCAGACACCATTCTTCTTCAGACGAAAAAATTATACTTGCTCCTGGGGGGGGGACACTGAAAACACCTACGCCAAATCTAAATTGCTCTTTCTTGGCTAATTTCTTTTGTATTTTCACGTTCTGTTTCAATGAGGAATTCCACTGAAGTATTATGATTAGCGTACAACATAGATCAAATAATTTTCAGAAACGTTCCGAACAGTTCATAAATGAATTTTTGCTTTAAAGACATTATGCTTTGTGTGACAGTTGGATTAAGGACATTCCTAAACTAATTTTTGCTTTTTCAAAATTAAAAATGTTGCGGAAATACCTATTTATGTTTCTAACGAAGACACAAAAATAAAAATTTTGATCAAGGATTGGATTAAGATTATTTGTTGAATGTTTAATCCAACAAATAATATACAGATCAATAAAACTAATGAAATTTTTAAACTTTTATATTTCTAGTTATACTAATAAATAAATTAGTTATTCCTTTGTTATTTTGAGGCATTTTATTCTCATCGTTTAATATCATTATTCAGTTATATTGTGAAAATAACCGTGGATAAACGTGAAACGGCCTTTACTGTAATCACTTTTTCTTTCTTTCCTTTTTTTTCCTTTTCCTTTTCAACACTAAGAGGCAGTCGTTATACATTCCTGAAATTTCAGTCGTTATACATTCCTGAAATTTTTATTTCTTTCAGTAAGGAATCCCTTCATGAGATTTTTAGTCTAACCTTTAAACTATTAACGGAAATTTGACTTTGCATTCAATAGGTTTGGGTTTTTGATTGGTTTCAGCAAATGATTGCAAAATACACTATGCCTCATGGTAGTCTAATCTGAGAAAACATACAAGACTTTTTTTATAGTGTTAAATTCCTTATTATTGTACCTACAGATTGGAAAATCTGTTTCTTTAAGAATATGTGTATGTTCTAAACACTTCACTCCTGGTGATTATAACTTGCTATCAGAGGAGTTATCATAGGGCATGCGATTCATGAAGCACATACTATATAGATTTGAAATTGTGGAAAAGAAATCATGATTTTAAAACTCAATTGTGTAATAAAATCATTGCTAAAGACTGTACAGCATTTCACTGAACTTTGCCACTTTGGTGTATTTCATATTTTCTGATTATATTAATATCCCAGTTTTATTCGTTTCGTATAGTTCCATCCAGTTTTATTTTTTTCGTATAGTTCCATCCTTTCATTTGGAAGGTTATAAATTCAGTCTATGCAAAGTATGCGAGGTATTAACATAGTTTTAAGGGGTCTCATACACCTTAAAATCTCAAAAAAAGTGATTTTTCAAATTTTGCCTTTTTTTAAAGCTAATTTTTTTCTGCTTATTTTGACACCACTCTCATCGATATAACTGCAGTAGTTTTTTTCCTATGACCAAATATAAAAAATCACTCAGGCTCCATTTTGTTGATTTAAAGGGCTGGCGTCAACAATGAGCTATCAATGTTTGTTTGGGTTTCAGCTGCTATAAACAATTCATGACTTTTGTCCTATAGATGAAGCCACATGGTGCAAATACAATAAAGCTAAACAAAACAAAACTGATTATAAGCATATAAATTCTGTGCCTATTGCTGTAATGGAGGCAAACCAATTTTTATAGATTTGTCACAACCTTCGTTATTGAGATGTTGTTTCGTGGCAAAACGCAAAATAATAACGAATCGTTTAGTTCTTTAATTTTGAAATTTTATCCAAAGACATGTGGTGCTGGTATATCATAATACCTATCATATGCTTAAATGATTTAAAGTATTCAAATGAAGTGGTTGAATAAAAATAAATTATTTGTGCAAATATGCTACATGTATTTTAATATACGGATATCGTTTTGTCATGGTATTGATAATGTGTTTTAATAACAAAGCTTATGCAATTTATTAGGATTTATACTTTTTAATATATCATATTGAAAATAAGTATACCATGAACTTTATTATTAGGAAATTGTATATTGAAGTATTTGCGTTAAAACTCAATTTTCTTAAAATACGGTTTTTCGCAGTTGTATATATAACATTCAAAGTATGCTAAACTTACCCTGCGGAAGAACTATTAAATGTTTAACATGTTTGCTATACAATAATACATTAAAGAGAACTTTAGCTGAAACTTTTGCCTATAAGTAAGTTCTAATTTGTAAGAAAAAGTTTAGTTGTATCATTGATTGTGTAGAAGTTTCAAATGATTTTTAGTCGATATGTTATACTTTGATGGATGTAGCTTATTTAACATTAATTATGCTTATACCAACTATTGGAAATTGTGTAATATTACAATATCACTCATAAAATAAGCATTTTATACATTTCATAACAAAAAATATATTTTTAAAAAAACATTTACATTAAAACTTGATTATCTCAAAACATGAAATTTCACTATTGCGCGCACGATATTTTAAAAACGGTTAATAGTACACACTTGAAATTTGAAAGACTTCTTGATATGAGTATCATCATCTAACTGAACCAAAAATATAATGAATATTTTGATAGTGAAAAATTTTATGCATGGAAATATTAAAATGTTTTTTATTAAAATACATTTTATAAACTGAGTTTTAAATAAAATGAGAAGTTAACATGAAATTCTTAGGATTTTTGGTTTACAGTAGTTTCTAGATGCTATACAAGCTATATATTAATCATGAAGTTAAAATATATAACAGAATGTTTTAAATTGTGCGCGCAAGGTGGCCGTCTTACGTGAACACATAAAAAATTATCTCACAAAGAAGATTAAATTATAAAAATATTTGTGGCAACACAAACTATCTGCTTACTAATTCACAAAACAGCTGTACTATGCAGTCAGCTGTAAAAAACTGAAAGTAATTGCATTAAAAATAAATATGTTATCCCAATTCTTACAACAGTCTCATATTCAGAGATTTCAAGGGTTTTAAAGTGTATGAGCCCCCTTAAGGGTCATACTGTATTTACTTATCTAGTTAATACACTTGTGCGATTAAAAAAAAAGGCACATCAAGGTCATGTCATGCATTCTCTTGGCATTAACAGTCAGAACGCTTTATGAAACTAACTCAGAGTGCCCACCAGCTGCCGAGCGGTGAAGTTGCTGAACACTGGTAGTTCGGTCCAGAGTTCGAATACTGGCGAACAGGGTCGTTCACTTGTTTTTCTCCATATGCAGACACTTTGTGTATGAGCCAGTTTCTTTTAGAAAGTCATCCCTCCCTAGGCAGATAGCTCTGAACTGCTTTGCCATAATCAAATAAGCCAAACCAAAGATTGACAATTAATGTCATATTCAAAACTGTAATATGCAGGCACACAATATGCACCACTAAAACATATTGGAGGTTTTCAGTGCTGTCAAATGAGGGTTTATTTTGTGAGCCAAAACATAATTTCATTCCATCTGTGTAGAAAAATTCATATCTGAAATGTACAAGAAGTATAGAGACAAAATTTTGAACAGTAGGTTCTCAATTTGTTGAAACGCACAGTCTTTTTTCCATTATGGTATAACTCCTTCTGAAGAGTTAACGTAGTATAAACAATTCTGATCTCAGGTCTATTCCATGTTGCAAACGAATTTGAAGCGCCCTCTACCGGTCAATATAATCGCCAATAAGTGGACAGTTTTAAGAAATAGAGAAGGGGGATGTCCTAAAATCATTGTTTCAACATTTGATGTCGAGACATGGATAAAAATGATTGAAATATCTTCGCCCAAGAGTGATGCCTGGAAATGTCTTATTCAGGAAAAAAAAAAAAAATTCAGTGCCGACGAGCCTAAGTTCTTAACAAAATGTGACGAAACAAACAAAAAAAAAAGTTTGCAATCTGATCTGGCAAAATAATTTATTCCCACACTAAAGGAAAGCAAGCTATGAATTATTTTCATTTAATGACAACAGGTAAATGATATTTTAAGCTTTAATGATTTTACATTCTCCAACTTTACAGCAGTTTCAGTCACATCCGTTTTCAGTGACGTTTGCTTTCACGTTCCGGTCACATGATTACGTTCAGTGCCATCTGAATTTTCATAGCAAGAGCGCCGATTTTGGTTTCTGGAAATGAATTCTGGTATTTATTTCAGGAAGGCTGTCTCCGAAAGATACGGCATTGCTAAGGAAACGTTTTTGGTTCCTCGTATAAGATTATTAATGAAGGTAAAAGAAGGTAAGTATTTTCTTAATTTGCAGAATTAATGACAGGAAATATCAAAGCGTCTATGTATTTTTAATACGGTTTAAAGAACAATAACGAAGCCTTAAAGGTGGAAAATACCACTTTTTTGAAGCTATTCTTTTTTATTTATATCACAGGGAACTGGAGATTAATTCTATTTAAATAATTTTTAAGCTATTTTTCAGAAAATTGCACAGTTGTTAAATGCATTTGTGATACTCGTAAAAGATGTCCTGGTGTATTTAATGGTCAGTTTCATTTATGTTTCATTGTGATGTATACACGTATTTATATATGTAAGAGTGATTACTGTTTAAATATATAAATGCATATAATAAGTTGTTTCAAGAAAAGCTTACTTTTTTTGTGTGTGTTTTTAATTAAGCAGTGATAAGAAGTCAAACTAATAACCAGTATTTATTAATCCAATATTTCAGTTTAGTCTGGAATTTTTTCCTCAGTATCACCTTCAAGCAAATGTTTTCAGAAATATCCCATTTTTTGGGGCGGGATATGAAATTCTGCTAGATTTTATGCAAAAAAATAGATTTCTGCTGTTATTAATTTTAACTCTTAATTTTTTTCATTTACTGGCTTGATAAATTCTAATTCACACAAATTTTCTTTTTTCATGCAGAATCTCAGTATTGAGTGATGAATTCATATTTGTATTTTTACTGCAAAAAGAGTGATGTAGCTATAAAAAATTTTATTATAAAAAGTTAGCAAATAGCTAATTATCAGTGCTTTCTTTAAGCTTTTAATATGATCAAGCAGAAAGTAGATTATTTTAAATAAGAAAGTTTGCAATATAAATAGGAAAACAAAATTACTCTATAATTTTTTTCATTAACATAGTTTAATATAATATTGTTAACTTTAAAGTTTACTTTTAGATACTGTATTAGCTCAGAGATTTCTTTAAATTCTCTTTTGACTTTCTAGATTCATTTATTAAAAAAATTCATGATTTTTCACAAGATTATATAAGGAAGGAGTAAATTATGTAAATATTTTAGTTACTTTTCATGTCATTATTGGATGAAGTATAAATTTGAATTATATTATTTAAAGTGTACAATATTTGATTGGAATTCTTTAATAAAACTTATGATTTAATTTAGTCTTGTAAACACTGTAGTAAAAGTTTTGAAAGTCCAGGTATTGGTAGCCCAACTCATTTAATAGTATGAACTTTTATCAGTTCAAAGAATTTCAAATTTTACATTAACATTTTTAAGTCAGGGAGCTAAATTACATTGGACTCCTGATTAACTGACCTCTATGAAAATAGAATCTGGGTTTAGTAAATAGTCTGAAAAGGCACATGAAATAACATTTGTAAGATATAAATATTTATAGAATGTATGCAAATTGTATTAGTATGGGTATGTTGTATATAAACATTAGTACTTTTTTTGTTTCTAGAACACTGGGCTAAATATATATAAGCATACTAATATTAACATTGCCAAGAGAAATGTAAGTCTAGGAAAACTTGTGTCATGAAAAATTAAGTTATTGCATTCAATAAAAATGAATTAGTAAAAGAAAAAAGACATACCATTCTGTATAGAGCAGAAAATTTAAGCTTTCAAATGCATGTGATGCCACTTGAACTTAGTTAAGTAAGACACTTTAAATGATAGTGAGTATTAATTCTATATAGTTTTTGATACCACTTCACGCTGCCTAGAACATTCATCTGTTTGGATGCAACAGCCATTGTTTGGGTCTGTTAAGTAACTTGGTTTCAGAGTGAATTATTCATAGCCAGCAGCTTGCAATTTATTACTTTTATATACACTAACTTGAAAAATATTTTGATCAGCCATGTTTTTGTTCTGTTGGAGCCATTAATGCAATAAACGCAATTTGTATTCAAATGCATGCCACATATAATAGCCTAATAATGATTTGTATTACACTAAATTTGATGTGATATTTATTATTTAATGTGATAGCATTTGTTCATGACTGTTTTGATAACATTAACTGAATGATAATATTAAATGATGAGAAACATATCCTTTAAAATATCAATGGAATTTAACTAATTTAATGTAAATATGACTCAAAACATAAATACTTAACTTTACAGCACTTTTAAACAAGGAAAAAGTCATTAATAGTTAATGTCTGCAATTATGTAAAAGTTCACTAATGAATTATTCATATTCATAATTTTTTTGGAAATTACTTGACTGATGCTGAACCCATAATAATTATAGAATGTCCCTTATCTTAGTATTTGTAGAAAATTCACTGATTTCTTCATTATCATTAGAAAATTATCAGATGATGTGCTTGGATTTGTTTCAGAAAAAGAGTGGCAAATATGTTCTGTCATTGAGACAGCAAGCTGTTTTTATCAGTGTTCTATCCATGCATTAAATTCCTAATAATTCTTGCTAGTTGGAGATGTTGTTTTCAGTTCTTTAACTTTGGTGGTGTCGAGGTTTACGTGATATGGGGCATCTCTGCAAATCTGATTTTTAAACATGAAACGATTGCTGTGTACTGAAAGTGAAGATTAGAGCAAAAAAATTGCAGAAATAAAATAATGAAAAGAATGCACAATGTGTCTTGTGAAGAATGTACATGTTTCATTACATTTCTAAAAATGAAATATTAGTTAAAAAAAGTTTTCTGGTGTTAAATTCAGTGACGAGCATCGATGTGCAGACTGTCATGAGAAATATTGATAAATTTTATTGCAAACAAAAGCTTATAGCATGACATGTTGTAGAAAACAGCGAGACTTCAATATTTGGCATGTAGCCAACTTTTAACAATATTTTGTAATTTAAAAATGAAAAATAATTTCTGTTTAATTAACATTTATATGATTACTAATTTATGATTTTAAAATAATGAAATTTAAAGAAAATATCAACATATATTTCATTAGTAAGGTCTTAAGTTAAAATTCTTTCCACATACCAGGTGTAACAGAATTATAAATTATAGGAAATAGGTAAATCGCAGAGAGACATACAAGAGGAGTTTACACCAAATTACTTTTAAACTGATCCTTCAAGTCGAGATAAAAATGTCAAAAATCCCAAATTTTGAAATGAAACATCTTGGCAAATTTTTCGTTAGGAAGCCAAATGTCTAGTGTTTTATTCTTTGTATTGATTATAAAATTTTATTAGCTATAACAATAGGAACTGGGAAGGGAGAAATTTCATTTTGTATAAAATTGATATGTTTAAATTTAAAAATAGCCAGCCATAATATTTGCATAATTAAAAAAATTTTTAACTGGAAATATGTCTGTAATCCAGGATTCTGAATATAAAGGTTGTGGGAGGATTTTTTTGGATACAGTGTATATACTTCATTACTTCAAATCAGTGTTATTTGAAACTATTATTAAAGAAAGCAGAGCTAAAATTTGTATAGTTCATCCTTTCACCATTGCTAGGAAACAGCTAAATAAAGCCACCATTCACCACAGCTAAGTAAAATGCTGACTGTATTCCTCTGGGGGAATTTCCCAATGGTTGAGAACTGCTGCTTTAGTAGATATATTTAAATCAAGTTTTCATGCCTATTTTTGCTTTTCATCCCTTTCCTGCATCTTAAATTGCTGTATTTAAATTCAAAATTAATAACACAATAAATTATACTAATTTTATTGTTAGTTATTTATAATCACCATAGAATTTACTGAAACGAATTTTATTTTTTGAGATATTAAAAGTAAGATATTTTGAATTTAGAAAGCATAATAGTAATTGCTTTATTGCAAATAATTACTTTCATTAAAATTGGGCATAGTTTAAAATTAAGTAAACTGTTTTTATTAGCCAGAAGAGGAAAAATGTCTTAAGTGTTCTTTAATATAAAAATTTATGTTAAATAATCTTTAGATATTTTATATCTGTTTTAGAAATAGTTCTGCTTAACAAGATTGAAATTTGTACAGGTAATGATGTAATAAATTGTTTGAAATATTTTATTGTCTATTTTCAGAAGTTCATTGTACATATAATGATATACAAGATCTTTCGGGATGGAGGTAAGTTTTTGAAACTTCGAATTTGTAAAACATTTATTTTAAGCTTTTCATATAAAAATTTGAAATGAGTTAGCAAACCTTATTTTATTATTTTAAATTTTTCGAGTTGTGTATGTGAAAGTGAATTGGTGTTATTAGTTTAGTTGCTTTTATTGTACAATTCTTGGAGATAATTTGAAAAAATGAAACTGAAATGTTTGCGAAGGAAAGTGTCTAGTATTGTCCCAAAGAGTTCAGAAAAGAAACAAGCCAGAATGTAGCAATATGATGCATAAAATACATAGTACTGCTTTAATGGAAAAATACCCTTTTTTGAAAGGTCACTTTTGTAAATTACCAATTAGAATTTTTTTACAAAACACTGTAAAAGATGTAATGCTATAAAGATGCCAAACCACTGGGACTTCAGCAATTCTAGATTTTGGAAATTGCTGGATTTTAGTCATCAGTTTTAATCTGATAAGATTAAAAAGTGCCAACCCTCCTCCCCTATAAAGCCAGAATAAATGTAACTGGTGCGACCGCAACCAAGTGTCAGAATTTAGAGACTGTAAATTTTTAAAATTTAGAAAGATGCCAGGCAGCAGAATTTAGAACCCTCGGAGATTCACTTCTGTGAAGAACAAAATGCATAAAGCCAGCTCTTGCTTCTTCCACAACCATTCAAGGGTCGAAAATGTTATCCTGGTCAGCATTAATACAATATCAATCAATGCATTGTTGCCAAGGCTACTGCATAAGGCAAGTATGAGAAACATTTCATTCCAACCAAATATCTCTTGGGGCTTAAGTGAGAGAAATATTAACCCTCATAATTATTCAAGGTTTGAAAGTGTGGCCGGGGCCAACATCACTCAGTTTATTGTTATTGGACATGATGCAATTCCATAGTCACTATGTGTTTGAAAGTGACATGCACAGATTTCAACTAGTCCCAAGAAAGTTGCATTTACAACATTTCTGCCTCCTTTTGATATATTCTGTTGCGAGACATTCCAGATATTGGACATCCAGATTTTGGACTTTGTACAGTTGCTGAAATTTAGCCCAAAGCCTTATTATCTTTGAGTCATTTCTTACACAGAAACCCTGTTTCTGCTGCCAGTCTTCAAAAAAACATTTACTATTGCAATCTTTTTTTTCACTATCCTTACTCTTTAAGATATTTTTTGTAAGATGAAGCAGGATTATCTGCCTAAGGTGAAGAATTGCTTTTGGAGAGCTTCTAAGAGAAACTGGCTTGTGCTGATGTTACTCATGAGAAAGGTCAAGAAATCTAACCGTGCATCTAGGCCCATCACCTGGATCAAACTCCCCATTCAGTGGTCTTAATAGTCGGCTACTGGTGGAGCTGAAACACTCTCTATGTGTCTTTATGTGTCTATTTATGCTGGCAAAAGTGTATTAGATTATTAGGATTTTTATTCAGTTTTATGCTAAACATAAGATACTTATTTGTAAATGTATTAAAAAGAAATGTGTCAAAACTTCAAGCTGAATAATATGCAGAATAAAACATCTTTGTTTTTTAGGCTATATATGTACGATTCTGTTCATTTTCGTGGTGACAATACATTGCTTTTTAACTTCTGAAGATGAGCTGACCGTAGAAGGTAAATATGCTTGCAGTGAAATTTTTATCTGAAATAAATATGTAATAGTTTGTACATCAATTTATATCAGTTTCTTTATTTTTGTTTCTATTTTTTCAGAATTATGTGCTGGTAGCAGGATTGCTCAAAGAATTAGTCCAAATAAAAAATATGAATTGAAGCTCAGATCTGTAACTCCAAATGCTGCTTCCCATAATCATATTCAAAGAAAAATTTATCAAACATCAAAAAGAAAATGTGTTAAAAAACTTGAAACAACTGATTCTGCTTCACATTTTGTTCTTGTTATATCTAATTTTTCAATTCCATCATGTTCAAAGAAGTGTCAGTAAGTTTGATTCCAAATTTCCTTTGTTTTATATGCAGTATAGTTAAACAGGGTTGCCATGCTACCTTGAAAACCGAAAAAAGTCAGAGAATTCAAATATTTTAGTTGAAATTTGGAGAAGTCATGGAATTTCATACAGCGATTCTCCCAAAAAGAGAATTTTGCGCCAGCGTTTGAAGCCGATCACTTTATTGGCGTGCGTTAGCGTCACTCGAGCAGCTGGCATAGAGCCTATTCTTGCAGCTCCAAACAGATTCTTTTAGAAAGGCAAAGCAAGTTTACAGTAACTGTGGTTCCCAGTAACCTCGAGAATCGAAATACTCGCATGCGCATGTGCAGTGCATGTTGAACTAAAGAAAATATGTATTCTTATATCAAACAAAATCGGTTTAATCCCAGTATAGCGGTATCATGGAGGTTAGAATAGCCTCCATGTACGGTACACACGGGATTTGGCGACATTACGATGAGCAGCAAACAGGCCATTTTGGTGTTGGCGGCAATTTTCAAAATCGTGTCAAGACCGTAGCGTATAATAGGATTTTACCGCAAAATCTTTTAAATACTTTTTTTTTTTCTTTTTAAGAAATGCTTTTGTCATTTTGCAGTAAAATAAAAAAATAGTAATCGGTCATCTAGGCTAACCATTTAATATAACTATACTTGCCAAAATATCGTTGATTATTGTAATTCAGTTTTTAAATTATTTTAATGTTATTCATATCATTTAATGTTGCTTCTTCCCCTTAACTTTATTTATTATTAGTAAATAATACTTTCAAATTTCAGGAAATTTTCTCTGGCATAATCCTGAAACTAATTCTAGCAGTATAATGACATAACATCACAAAATTCAATGCACATATTTTTTGCTTATGCATTCAGCTAAATAAATATAAAATACCTAAATTTATTTAAAAATATCATTAAATAGATTTCTTTCTTTTGTTTAGCTGCAAAATGTCAGCAAAAAAGAAAAAAAAAGACATCTTTTATCCACATTGAGCAGATTCTGATCTCAATTCTTCAGTGGAGAAAGCAGCTCCTATTATAATTATAATAGTAATCTTTGAGGATAATATATAAGTGATATCTAATTGGCAAATTTTTGTGTTTTCAAGTGGTGTCATAATTAATTTATATCTTAGCACAGCCAAAGTGCACTACGTGGATAGACTGGAATTTTCTTAAAATACACCTGGGAAAGTCAGGGAATTTCATTCTCCTGTTTGAGTGGCAACCCTGTTAAAGCACATATACATGTGACAGACCTGATAGTACTATATCTTAACTTCATATTAATTAGTACTAAATAAATATCAGTCATTGATCATCTAATTTTTTATCAAATTAAACATGAAGAATTGAAGTTACTGAATTCATGTTAGTGTTTACAATGATTAAAAATTTACTAAAGCATATATGCTGGCTTTAAATGTAACTTTATTATGTGCTAGCAATTGAAATATTGTTTATGTTAAAATTTGAAAATGTTAAAATATTTTAACATGTTATGTGCTAGTGCAGTGGTTTCAGATTTGCTGCATATCGGCCAAATGCACGATCTGAAAACTGCTGACGGGCCAGAAATTTTGTTTCTTATAAAACGAAAATTGTTTAACAAAATGAAAAATACCTTATATAAATTTGAGATTTTGCTTAATTTTATCAAAGCATACCGAAAAAATATAAAGGAGAAAAAATAAAATTTTTATTTATTTTCTGTTTGAAATCTAAAGTACCTCTCTGAGATATTTTTGTTGGTTACAGAACACATTGAGAGCTAAATATTAAATTTTCAAACTGATATCTATTTAAAGTAGTTTGAATATGTTTAATTAATTATTAACTAACTTTTAAATTAAAAGTAAATTAGTTTGTTAAAATTTGTAGCCTTGGAGAGAAATTATTAGAAGTAGTTTTCGTCACGAGTTGTAGATGCTGATTGACCAATCTGATTCCTTTTTTTATTGATTATGAACTGTGGAAAAAAGCTGTTCGCATAGAAATACATTTCCAAACAAAACGATTATTCTTAGTGCAAAAATTCTCAACCAAGAACATTTATTGTTTTGACAAATATGAATAAAATATAATGTATATCTTCAGATCTATGAATTAGATTTATATCACTTTTATAATTAATTTGCATCATTTACAGATTTTCTTGTGTGCTGTTCATGTTCTTTTTTAATAGTAGAGAAAATAATGTAAACTCTTGAGTTCGACTATTTAAAATCTTGAAATCTGTACAACATTGTATTTGCAAAATGTACGTAATTGAAATGTTCTCGTAGGTTGCACAACATTGCTTTGGCACTGCCACTTTGTATGTAGTAAGTGCTGTATGTATATATATATAGACATTTTTGATGTAAATGTTTTTCAGAATTTTTATTTAATACGTGTGACATAATTAACAATTCACCAAGGCCTTCTTATCTTAAATGAGCAGGATATGAATATGAAAGATTGTATCGGATACGGAACTTGCAAAATATTAGACAGGTATATCAGTTCCTTGCGTGGGAAAAAATACACCCTTCACAGAAATGCTTCTGAATATTCAGATTATGATATACCAAAAGAAAATAATACAGAAATTTCAGCACATACAAAAAATTTATTATGTTAGGAAATGTAATTTGAAGATGATTCAACAACATAAGAGAGGCTTCTGGTGAAGTTTTGTATATGTATCCAAGCGGCAAACATATTGTAATAAAAGTATTTAGATTTTTATAATTATAATAAAAGTATTTAGAAAATAAAAGTAGCTTGTATTAATAGGTTTTAAAAGAATTAAAAGAATGTAGTTCTTAATAATTTTAACTAATGAAACAATAAAAGTTGAAATTTAATTTTTCTTCAGGAACATTCTTCTCTCATCACCCCTACTTTAACTAAAATTACAAAAATTTGTATAACAAATTATTGATCTTAAAGGGATTAAAGTTTATGAAAAGTATTTTGAAATAAAATAGATTTAGCTTATATAAAGCTGTATAAAACTGTTTCTGGACATTCTAAATAAATGAAGATTTTGAAACTGATTTAGACTGAAATACTTGATAAAATAATCTAATACAATTTTTTCACTTAATTTCTTTTAAAAGGTTATTAAAAATACATTTTCATAGCCATTAATTTATTTTTCCTATTAGGAAACTTTATTTTCTACCAAAATATAGGGCACGTGTGATGGATTTATATTTTAATTAAATGTTTTGCTGTGCCTGAGAATATTTTAAATCAGTTAAAAAGAAAAAAAAAATAATAGAAAATTAAAATCATATTGAAAATAGTTTGCTTTAAATTTAGGTTAAAAACTTCTAAATTCAACATTTTTAATTGAACATATTTCTGAAAGACATATTTTGTTTTTAAAAAATGTGTTGAAGTTTCTTAAACTTCCTTGTTTAATAGATATTTTTACAAGACTTAAAAAATTGATACTTTTAACTGAAAAATTTTTATTTATGAAATTTTTACAGGTGTAATTATTTTGAAGTAACTGAATCAGGATATTCAAGAAAGTATTGTGGAGAAAGCACCAGAGATGAATATTTTGAATCAAAGAGTAATAGTTTATCTTTAGAGTTTCTGAAGGGATTATCAATGCGTTTTGAAGTTACTTTAAGTTTTACTGTAGAAAGTGAGTGATTTGCAATTTTCTACGTTTTATATTGAATAGAAAAATTTTATATACTTATGCATTACCCAATCAACTGTAAAACAGTCTTCAAGCAGCGTATTCTAATGCCAGTTATGGATAAGTGGAATGAGATAACTCTAATAATATCTGTGCTTTCATTTGTTTCAACTCCAATTAATTCTCAATAATCTACCTCATTTTGTTGTATGTTATCATTCAGGTACAGTTATGTACGTAGTTTCTTTACAGTTAGTTTCAATTTTATGTACAGGGTGGCCATAATTAAACTGACAGTGCTCACAGTGTTCTGTAGCACGATCTATTTGCGAAAATGACTTCACATTTTGTAGGAAGATTAAATAAGACGGGACGAAGGCTTCTGCGAAAAAACAAATTAGTTCCAAAAGTCACCACTAGGGGAATATTTGGCGCGGTGTAATAGAAAATAGAGTGTTAATAAATTCAAATTAATACGGAATAAAATTTCCTTTTATTAAGCACATTTTCTGATTTAATTCAAGTGCAATATGATAACACTTTTAAAAAAGCGTAAAATCTACATAAACACCAATAAAGTCTCGTGATCTGCAATATCACGTACGCTGAGCAGAAGAAGTTCTTTATTCAAATTTCACGTTACATCCATTGGCACAGTGCCAGCTGCTTCAGTTTTAAAAGGCAATGTGTTACGTTTCGAATCAATCAGATTGAAAGTTTATGTGCAATGTGTCCTTTAGTCGAGCGTGCATTACTGGTCAAATTCCTTTACCTCAACCAGTGCAACGCATCAGCCGCTCTTCGTACTTTCAGAATGCACAAAAAAATGTGTAAAGGTAATGGTCCCGTGTCAGTTAATGGGATAAAAGCAATGGTTGCGACGTTTGAGAAAACAGGTTCTCTGAAGGTTCAGTCAGGCAGAGGACGAAAACCTGTACCACAGGATACAATCGAAGCAGTTGCCACGGCTATTGTCGACAGAGGACCAGACAATATTGCTGCCACCTCTAGTGCTCGTGGAGTAGCTCGGAATATGGATATGCCTTACAGTACGGTATGGAAAATCTTACGAAAGATTATCAACTTCTATCCGTACAAGATCAGCCGTGTACAGGAATTACTGTATCCCGACCATGATAAGCGATTGACTTTTGCTCTCACCTTTCTTGCCAGAATGGAGGTGGATGCTGCTTGGCCGTGGAAAATTTTATGGGGAGAAGAGGCCCACTTTTACCTGAATGAAACTGTGAATACCCAGAACTGCCGAATTTGGGATGACAAATCGCAACATGCAGTCACAGCAATTCCCTTACATTCACCAAAGGTAACTGTTTAACAGCGGAATTTATCGTAGGTCCATTCTTCTATGAGAACATTACTCCGACAGGACCGGAACCCTGTTCTGTTGCCGGAGAGAAATATCGCCACATGTTGAACAGCTTTGTCATTCCAGTACTTCAGCAAAGACATTTCCTGGGGGAAATGATTTTCATGCAAGATGAAACCCCTCCACACATTACTATACGGGTGCAACAGATGCTACGACAGAAATTCACAACAGAAAGAGTCATTAGCCGCTACTTTCCAACTGCATGGCCACCTCGGTCGCCTGATCTTACCCCATGCGACTTCTGGCTATGGGGTTACCTTAAGTCCAAGGTCTATCAAGGAGTGGTCCAGGACCTGGCTATGTTGAAGGATAACATATCACGGACTGTACTGGAGATTCCTGCGGACATGTTACTTTCTGCTGTTGTGCATAGTGTGCACAGAATGCAATATGTGGTCCACAACAACGGCAGCCACTTTGAACCTCATTTAAATGCAAAATAAAAGGTAATTTCCGTATTGATTTGCATTTGTTAACACTCTATTTTCTATTACATAGCACCAAATACTTCCCTAGCGGTGACTTTTGGAACTCATTTGTTTTTTCATGGAATCCTTCGTCCCCCCGTCTTGTTTAATCTTCCTACAAAATGTGGCGTCATTCTCGCAAATAGATCACGCTACAGAACACTGTGAGCACTGTCAGTTTAATTATGGCCACCCGGTATATGAAATAATGCAGTCAAATAAACAAAGTAAATGATAGCTTAAAAATCCAGATACGATTAAACTGCTGTCAATCACAACATTATCTTTACTGGGTATATGTTTTAATTATCAAGTTGTATTCTTGTAATTTTAAGGCCCATCTGATTAACTGCGGGGACACATTTTTTTCCGGAGTGTAATTGACTCACAGGAGCATGATCTGAATATATAGTTCTCGGTGCCTTGCCGAAATATGCTCTAAATTACAGCCATTGTTTCTCTCTCTCTGTAGCCATGTTATTACGCTGTGTTTGATTGTGAGTTTTGAAAAAAGACCACGGGCTGACCATTCTATATCAAACGGCACCTACAGTTTATCTGAGGCGTCGCTGAAGTTTCAATATTTTCATACCCTTCAGGAAGTTTTAAAACTGGCACTTGTATTAAGACAGTTTTTAACTTCTCAAATGCGGTATTAGCCTCAGCTGACCAAGAAAGTCATGCTTTCTTTTGCTTTAATTTTAACAGTGGTTCGGCTATCTGCATAAAGTCTTTTATGAATGTTCAGTAGTAAGAACACATGCCCAAAAATTATGTTAACTTCTTTCCTGTGTTTGGCGGCGGGTAGTTCTTTATTGCAATTATTTTCGAATCTTCAGTTTGTATGCCCCTGTAAGAAATTCTATCACCTTTTTTGCTCGAATCTCTTTTGCCTCAAATATACATTCACCTGCATTCACTTTTAAACCTGCTTGTCTTAATAATGTGAAAACTTTGTTTAAATCTTTAGTATATTTGCCAATATTTTGACTTGTTACTATTATGTCATCGAGGTGAATAAAGGTGAATTTTCCCAGGACAGGTCTTAATGTAATATCCATGGTATGCTGGAAGGTCGCCGGGGTTCCACACAAGCTGAAAGGCCATTCTGAGAAAAGAATAAGTGCCTGTTTTTGTTATTAAAGTAGTTTTTTGGGCATCCTCGGGGTTTATAGCTATTTGAAAATATCCTGATGCAAGATCTAATATGGTCATATACACTTTTTTGAAAAAAAATTGAATTATCATGAAGGAAGTGGTTGTTATTGATGAAATTGAATATGTGTATAGCTCATACATAGATAATAAAATAAAAAATCAAGGTCATAGTACCTGTTCATGGCTCACAATCACCCACTGAGTGTTCAAATTAGTATTCGGCCGAACTACCCCTGGCGGCCATGCATGCTTGAATTTGTTGAGGCAAGGAGTGGTAGATGTTCCTAATAACTTTTTGCAACACATTCTGCCAGGCATTCATCAATTGTTGCTCCAGATCTGCGATATTTTGTGATACCTGAATCTGGCGGCTTACCATGTCTCAAACATGCTCGACTGGTGAAAGGTTTGGTGACCTTGCTGGCCGAGGAAGAGTATCAACTGCACAGATACAGTCTAGAGATATGTGAGTGGTATGTGGCCTGCTGTTATCTTGTCAGAAAATGGCCCCAGAATGATGTGCCATGAAGGATAATGCAACTGGCCGCAGGATGCTGTCAACATATCATTGAGCTGTTAAAGTTGTATGGAGGATGACTAAAGATGACTTGCTGTTATAAGAAATAGTGCCCCACACCATCACACCAGGGATTATGGCTGTATGCCTTTGTAAAACAAAGGCTGATTTGGATCGCTGTCCTCGTCCTCTCCAGACATGAACACAGTGGTCATCTGCTTCAAGAGTGAAGCAGGATTAATCGCTGAACACTATGCAATGCCAATCTGATGGCAGTCATGATGATCAGCTGCAACACCACTCTAGATGACTCTGCCAATGTGGGATCAAAGGCAAATGTCTTAAAGGCCTCTATGAGCCTAATCCCACCTCAGACAAGTGCCGTGAGATAGTGGACGGTACCATTGGAGGTATAGAATAGTCGGCAATGATACCATTGGGGTGGTTCCAGGCCTGGCGAAAAATCATCCTATCTTGCCTCACATTTGTGCTTCTTGGCCTTCCGGAGCCTTCATTTTGTCGGCAATTTCCTTGTTAGCAACCATTGTTGCCAACATCTTTGCACAGCAGTGTCTGTATGCTGCAGGTGGGCGGCCTATTGCTCGGTATGGCCACCCAGCTTCACGCAACTCTACAGTGCGTTCACATTCAAAATCGTTCAATTGTCTGTAAGGTCTTCAATATTGTTGTAATGGCATCTTTAGTTGCTTCTTTACAGAATTACAATGGCAGCAACAAAAAAAGATAAATTTTCCGTCTCTGTTACTGGTTTCATACTTTACAAATTGCGCACTAGAAATGCACGCTATGATCGCAGTTCCTGTTAATTTGCCTTGAAACTTTGATCAGTTGCATGTTCGATCAAGATATTTTTGCGTACCAAATTTCGTCACGACCGCGAAAGTCCTTTTTGGTGCTTCAATTTTTTTTTGCAAAAGTGTAATTAGCTGATTTTTATCATATGATATTGATTTATCCACTACCTATAATTTTATAGGTAGTGGATAAATCAATTATTTGGTTAAACTGCTTAGCTTTCTACAGTTGATAGCAAATGGCCAAGCTTTGAGATTCGTAGGAAGCTAATCAGTTTTTTCGGCATAATGCTTCCAGACTAGCATATGGACTGCTGATGGAAATAATTCTATTTTATTTTTTAATATTTCCTGAATATGCTATTCAATTATCTCTTATTTCACCTTGTCATATCTATAGGGTTTTGCTTAAAAGGAGCCATTACTGTTGAACATTATGTCATGTTGGACAATTGGGTGATACTCAGTTTTTCAGGAAAATTCTTACCAAGTCTTCTAAGTTATCTTCAGGCTGCATGTGACTTAGTTCTAAGACTGGTGGTTGCACTGCTTCCTCAAACTTGGTTTGCATTTACAGTTTTAATGTTTTGTTCTGGAAACTTACTTCTGCTTTGGCTGTTTCGAGCAAATCTATTTCTAAAATTACTGGGGCCTGTAAATTTCTAACAATAAAAATAATAGTCTTTTGGGACTCATTTTTAACTTGGACATTAATCCTGGCTTTACCTATATGCATGCAATGTCACCCTTGAGGGGCAATAAACTTTGATATTCTGTACATTAAATAGACTGTATCTTTTAAAAATTTTCGAAACAAATTTTCTGAAATAAAATTTGCTTGCCATTCTGTATCTAATGTCTCTTTTGGCACTTTATTTAGCAAAACCTGAATGACTGGCAAGGCAAAAAATTTTTATGACCACAGTGTTTAACTGTAATTTACAGGGATTTCTATATGAGCATTGTAACTTCATCCTGCTTTCTTCAGCACCCTGGATTAGTTTACCTGCTGCTTTTCTACTCCTTGCTCCTTGCAGCCTAATTTGGTGATTGGAAAAACTTTTCTTTCTGAAGAAAGTTTTTACCATGAATAAAATTTTCTATTTTCTGTTGCTGGCCTGCAAACCTGTCTACCGTCCGTTTTTTGGCTGTAATCTATTATATGCATACTTTCAAATTTAACTGCCAGCTTAAACTGTTATTTGAAGGTTCTGGGGTTTCTCAATTCAATAAAGTCTTGAATCTGAGACAATAGTTGAGGCAAAATAATCTGGATTATTTTAGTATCAACCTGTACAGGAAAGTACAGTAAAGTAGTAAAGTTTTTGTAAAATAAATTCTGTAAATCCTCGAGTTTCCCTTGATATTTGCTGCATAACACAACTTCCAGCCTTGGTCTGTTTTTGACCACGGGGAATACTTTTACAAGGGTAGTTTTGAATCTTTCAAACATATACGTCTCACTGCCTGTTTCTCCCAGTAAAGAATTTTCCAATCCCTTTGAACCAACTTAAAGCCTGTCCTCATAGGGCAGTGGTCTCTATTATTATTCTTTGTGCTTCTGGAACTGGATACAGCAAAAAGTGGTTGTTCAGTTGTTCCAAAAAATTTGTGACCGATGTTCTTTCATTGAATGCCACAGCAGGTTTCATGAAGGCCTGCATTGTATCCACTAAAAAGCCAAATCCTTCTTTTGGTTTTACAAAGAAATGATGAGGTCTGCGATTGTAATGGAGCCAATGAGAAAGTGGACTGATCTTGGGCCATTGATTCATAACAGAAGTCACGGACTTATGTGCTTACATGAATCGCTGACCACTTGCGATGAAAACATAAAAGATAATACAACACTAATTTAAAGGTAAAGAGTAGTGTGAGACTACACAATGCAATTTAAGCTGACAGGTTGACTCGGAAACTGACGCTGGGAGGGATACTAACAAACAGCAAGAATGCGTGGCCATTATTAAAATTAATAGCGGGTAGAAACTAACAAAACGTGCACTCACAATAGCGAAGTCACACTCTGTCTAACCTCTTCTCTCCAATACTCTTGTTTACCTTATTTCGTTTACAGCCTGGTGAGGAAATGCGAGGGAAAATAAGAGAATTAAGGAAAAGCTCACAAAATAAAATAACTATTAGTAAAATTAAACAGAACCTCACATTTTTTCCAGCCAGGATTTAACTATCTCCACTAAAAATTATTTTAATTAGCCTTCATAAAGTACATAAATACTAAACCTAATTCTGAGTCAACCTTCCCCAAATTTTCAGTCGTAAGATTATTTGTTTTATAGATGGAATTTCCTTCTTCTATTACACACAGAGGGTAGTTTGCAAGAGTATGTCTCTGTTGATAAGACTAAAACAATCACTATAAGAATGAATCGATTTTTAAAATTTAGGAGAGTTTGTTATTGAAGGTGAAAATTAAGTGAATGTTTTTTTTTTTTAATTTTCAAATCTGGCACTAAAAAGCAATTAGGGAAAATACAAGGATATATACACAGTCCAGTCACATTAATGTGACCACCACGTACTTTCCATGTCAGAGTTAAATAACCAATCACAGAAGGCAGGTGGCAGCACAGTGCAGTTGAGCGTATATAAAGGGTGTGTGAGGGCTTCGGAAAACATTTCAATCGTTTGCGTAATGCAGAAACGAAGCGATTTATCCGACTTCCAAAAGGGCATGATCATTGGCTTTCGGGCCAAGGGTGGAAGCATTTCCGAAACGGCTGAGTTTGTGAACTGTTCGCGTGCCGCCGTGGTAAAAGTGTACCGTGCATGGCAAAATGGGACTGTCCAAAATCAGCGACGTGGCAAATGTGGTGCACCACCGGCCATAGATGACAGAGGCGAACGACGGTTGCGGAGATGCGTTCGGGCAGATAGACGGGCTACCGTTGAGCAACTGACCACCAAAATGAACCAAGGGGCTACCAAAAGTGTCTCCCAAAGTACTATTCAGCGAACATTGCTGCGTCTGGGCCTCCGAAGCAGACGCCTGGTTCGTGCACCTATGCTGACTGCTGTTCATCGACGGCGAAGGCTAGAATTTGCACGCCAGTACAGCAGCTGGACGTCCACTGAGTGGCGACAGGTTGCGTTTTCGGATGAATCGCGTTTTATGCTCCATCGGACAGATGGACGTTGGCGTATAAGGCGTGAAACCTCTGAAAGGAACCACCCTGCAACCATTGCCGGAACGGTCCAAGCTGGAGGCGGGAGCATTATGGTCTGGGGAATGTTTTCCTGGCATTCTCTAGGTTCACTGATCATTGTGGAAGGCACAATGGATCAATACAAGTACGCATCTGTCCTTGCGGACCATGTTCACCCCTACATGCGCATTGTTTTTCCTCAGGATGATGGCATCTTCCAGCAGAACAATGCGAGGTGCCATACAGCTGCCAGTGTACGTGCGTGGTTCGAAGAGCACCAGGATGAGTTTACGGTCCTCCCCTGGCCAGCAAACTCACCTGACTTAAACCCAATCGAGCATCTGTGGGACCATCTCGATCGAGTTGTTCGCGCCATGGATCCTCAACCGCGTAATCTAGCGCAGCTGGCCACGGCATTAGAGTCGGCATGGCTCAACATCCCAGAGAACACCTTCAGGGACCTATGTGACTCTCTTCCTGCACGTCTCGCAGCAGTCCGCTCTGCGAAAGGTGGTTATACTGGCTTTTGACAGATGGTCACATTAATGTGACTGGACTGTGTAGTACTTCTGTTTAAAAAAAAAATTCAGTCATCAATGTCACATGCATGAAACTTGCAAGGATTGAATTTTACTGTTAGAATGCAAAATACATTCTGTATAGAAGAAATGTATGGAGATAATGTAGTTATATTATAGTGCTAACAAAATTAAAGTATCTTTCAAGCATTCAGCATTATACTATATTTTAGCAAAGAAATTTTGGTTTCTTTGATCAAAAGTAGATCCTTCTTCTGCAACACTTTGTCAGATTTCTCAATCTGTGACTTCTGCGTTCTCTCTTAGGAAGATATTATGGAGTCAACATTTTCAGTCCATTAAAGCTATCCAAAATGACACGATGACCACCCTTTGTAATTCGATACTAAGAGACATTTTAACAATGTTTTCGGGAATACCAGGAGCATTTGAGCAGATATCTGTATTCTGTTGGTTTTTACTTCAAAAGTTTACTAGATAAACTTTTAAAAAGATTTTAAACAAAACAACCTACCAGACATTTGTCACATATTGTTTGAAGGCAGGATTATTATTGTATTTTGAGTTTTTAGGCATTACTTTTAAGTGATATAACTA
>KK118887.1:33645-66379 GCA_000611955.2 Stegodyphus mimosarum
CCACCCGTGCTTAAAATTTATAATTTTAATTAAATGTAAAACACATGTGGTGAATTTTTGTAAATAATACTCTTAATTCTTCACATATGTTGTAAACATTCTTTAGCATCTCCAATTGTCAAAACTGCAATTTATCCTATTTAAATATATCGGATAAAAGATAGATTCTAATACTGTAATGTATTTTAACTGGAAATGCTGATCATTGTTGGTGAACTGCATAGAAGGATTTCTGAAGTGGAAAAGAGAAGAGGAGAAAAGAATATGCAAGGCAACAGTTGCCTGATCACAAGCATAAAATTCATTCTATTCATGTGTTTCCCCTCTTACAACTGAGTTACATTTCAGATGACCATACATTCTATGTATTAATTTGTAAAATGTTATTAGGTTCACAATGCATATATTCTAAAGATGTTTGTGAGTTAAGAGGTATAAATACTATCAAATAAATGTATATAATGCATAACAGCAGTCTGACAGACTTGCAAAAGAAAGATACTAATCATAATATCTCAGGAAGTGACAATTTAAAATATAAATATGAACACTAAAGACATTAAAACATGGACTTAGAATAAGTTGTCATTTTTTATTCTCATGTTTGAAAATTATTTGAAACTGAAACTTTGATACTGAAATTATTTGAAATAAATGTCAGTTCAAAAATTCAATATTGAGCTTTTAGTAGATTTGAGTTACAAAGTATTAACCTTTTGGGTACATATTTATTTGAAAATTTGAGATACGTCAAATGTACTAACATTTCTGATGTAGTCAAAGGTATTAACAGAAATCTCTTACAGATAGAAAAACATTATAGATATGAATTTTTTCTTTGTGTCATTATTATTGTTTATGTTTATTGTTATTTATGCATGTTTTGAGGAATGTTTAACAAGTAAAATTTGAAAGTATGTTTAGTCATATTTTGTTAAAAAAATTCTGGCCCATCATTTGCTTTCGGCTTGTGTATTTGGCTGCACAACAATTACAACAATTTGAGTTCCTGTTTTGTAAACTGCTATTAAGCAGTTTATAAAACAGAGTTTAAACTTTAATCAAAGCAGATTTTCAGCTTGATGTATTATATAGGGCACAGAGCAAAAATAATTTTTTTTATTCATTAAGTGTTGAATAATTTTTAATGGAATTTTTTGCCCTTTCTCCTCTAGCGGAATGGTTTTTAGCTTCTAGATTTAAGTAACATTTTGGGCAATTATTTTTTTGTATGGTATTTTTTATATAATACAAAAATCGAGTTTTGCAAAAGCATAAAATTTAAATAAGATGCTATTAACTAATTTTAATTCCTGAAATAAATGCTTCTATTTATTGTATATGGATCCCTCATAAGCAAAATGGTTTCTTAATTTTAAATAAACTTAACTATTATTTAAAATTGTCTATTTTCATTTAAATATTTTAAACATTAAAACGATATTGAAATTTTTAACTAAGAAAAAGATCTCATCTGTTCTGAAAGTTTTTATTTCCCCTTTCAATGTCATAGATCATTTGAATATTTAGGTTAAAAAATCCTGTTCAAAAATGAAAATTTAATTTATTCTTTTTAAACCTAAAAGAAAATTTTGTAGTTTTATAACGCTTTTAGGTGTTTAAAAGCTTTTGTAACATCTTGTATAGAAAATTAATGCAAGGGAACTTATTTGGAATTTATGGCTTATTTTTCATAACCAAGCTCTGATGATTTCAGTAAAACTATCAGTTGATTTTTGGCACATCATATAAGATTCAAATCTATTAAGAAAGACCATCAGATACATGAGATTGATGCAAACAAAGAAATTTCAAAGACCATTAATAGATTGACAACCTGCCATTTTAGAGGAATGAAAATTAATGAAGATGGTGTCAGATCATATAGAACTTGTACAAACTGCCGTGAAACAGAGCTTTCTCCAGAATACATCTTTACTTCTCCGGCAGTACTTGCAGCTGTGCAAAATTTGGGGGAATTTTATTTCCAGGGAGAGCTATATAGTGAAAAGATTGTGGAGCTGGCAAAAGCTGTAATTTCCATACATGATCCATTTGACTCCTCAAAGGACACGACACCAACCAATCCATATAAGATTCTATGTTGGACCTTTGAAAATTGTGAAAACTTTTGGAGAATCTCTGTGCAAATCTCTTTGCAATTTCTTCTTAGATTATAGTAAATTCGGCCATATTGTAAAGGAAATCTCAATCGTTCTGAATTAATTATTCTAAATTACTTCATTGAATTTTCAGAATTAAGTAAATTCTAGCTAAACTTTTTGTACTTTAGGAATGTGCAGTTTAATTTTGTTATATATGTACACACACTATACATATTTTAAGTTTAATTTTTTTTTCTATGTTAGATTACTTTACACATGCTAAAATTCAAATTGCTTAGTTTTGGGTGCTTGATAAACTGTGGCAAAACAAATAGGTACTTGCATATTAATACAACAATTTTAGTAAAAATTGCCAAATTTTCAGGATGTGCCGAACTGTGACAAGCATGCACATAACCTTTCTTTCAGAAACCATGCTCATAACAATCCTTCAGTCAAGCAAGGATGCCTTTTTTTTTTTTTTTTTTTTTTTTTTTTTGTATTTAGAGTTCCAGTAGTTTTTATAAACAAAATGTGATATATTTTGCTTTAAACTTAGTTTTAAAATACAAGGTTATGGAATTTGCCAGCAATGGAAGAAACTATAGAAAAATTTCTGCTGGAATACAAAATTTTCTAAAGGGAACAATGGGAAAATGTTTCCTAGTTAGCCTTCCTCTGCTGCCAAGGCTTCTACAAAGCTGAGTCTGCACAATTCTCTGATTTTTTTTTGCACGAAAATAGATCATTGTGTACTTCAGAAAAAGAATAATGCAAAAAATTTACAAAAAGATTTATAGAATGGGTTTTTATTTTTTAATGTGTTCTGTAATTCTTACTTTATAATTCAAATTTGTATTTTAAATTTCTAAAGTGTTTCCTTTTCATAAGTTGATAATGTTTACTGTCTTACAATAAATATCAATAGTTTGGGAATCTTTCTAAAAAGAGGTGAACTACCAACTTGCACCTGATAAGAAACTTTTACCTTTAAGTTTGTGAAAAATCGTCGAACTGGTTATGTTAATTTAATGAATTTTAAAGTACCAATAAATATGTGTAGATTTTTCCTTATTTCTC
The DNA here is from genome assembly GCA_000611955.2 of Stegodyphus mimosarum. NCBI lineage: Eukaryota > Metazoa > Arthropoda > Arachnida > Araneae > Eresidae > Stegodyphus > Stegodyphus mimosarum. The sequence continues at coordinate 36,831 of KK118887.1, forward strand.
AATATTAGTTTATTAATTTATTGTAACTTATTATAACAACATTAATACATTATATGTTGCAAATATTTAAGTTGAGAGCATGTCAGTAATTAGTTTTTTTTTTTTTTTTTTTTTTCAGATTGTTGGTCATAATGGAACTCATCCATTTCGATTTTATGGAGATATATTTCGTCCACCTTTTATAGTGTCGGAAACACACAGATTAAATTTCCGTTTTGAAGGCAACAATCAACTTGCAAGACTTGGTTTTCGGGCTTTGTATTCATTTGTTCAAGGTCTGCATTTCTCTCCCCAAATATATGCTATTTTATTGTTTCAGAAATTATGATTTTGCATTCTTTGAAATTCTGAAGTTTTGTTTTAAAAATGTTAAATAAAAATAAGTAGTTCAAAAATTTAATTAATACTGAATATTATAATTTTTTTAAACATTAGGTAAAATTTCTGAAGTTGAAAAGCCTTTCACAGGTAATTATAAGTTTTCAGTTTGATTTCAACCATAAAAATTTCTCATATTTGGTTATGGTATGAATGGTTTTTGCAGTATTTTGAGGCATTAGAAAGTGCTTAATGATTCATAGAAAAAAGAATTTGAAAGATTTTCATTTCCATTTCACTTAACCTTGGCACTTGGTAATCATAATTTGTTTGTTATAAAGTTAATAGATTAGTGTAAAATATTTAAATGAAAATTAAAAAAAGACTGTACTGAAATTTGGCAAAATATCAAGGCATTGGTTAAGTATCATGAAACTGTTAAAATATTAGAATTTTATCTAATAAGTAGTTAACTAACTAGTCTGTGTTTCTGCCTTATTAGATTATTCATAAACTGCCTTTTTCTATTATCTTTAATGTATAGTCTAAATTAAAACATTTTTTTGACATTATCAAAAAACAGGAACAGAACTATTTGATAGGTTTTTCATTTGGATATTTAACATTTTGTGCATAATTTAACTTTGACAGCAGTTATGTTGTTGAAAATTTTATATTTTCTTCTTATTGTGAATAATGGAATTACAAGGCTTTTAGTTTTTGACTATCTAATTATTTTTAAAGAATAAAGAAAAAAATTAAGAAAATAAAGGATATTCTTATAGATCCCTCCTGCAGAAAAGTTTGACATTTATTTACTTGTTTGATTTGATAATTGCTATCAGATTTCATTTTTATATTAAAATAGTTCAAACGTATTTATATACTTGTTGAATATATATGTATTTATACACCTTTCGAAATTTGACGTGCAACGTATTATTTATTTATGATAGATTTTTTTTCTTTCTCCGTCTGATAAAAACTATTTATTTATCAGATGGATTGTAACAGTTTTACACTAAATTTTTGATTATCTGTAGGGGTTTATTTGTGCATTGTTTTTAAAAGAATATATATATATATATTCATACATGAAAATGATGAAAAACTTTTCATTCAGTAATAGCCCTTGTTTAGCCTTAAAATGAAGTTCAAAACTTAATCTAACTCATGCTTGAACTTAGCTTTTCTTTTTACCTTTGATGCATAGCCTGTGTCTGAATAAATAAATATATAGCACCTTAAGTTAAGCAAATGTTAAACACCCCATCAGGCTGCAACTTGGGATTATCAAACAGAACATAACTGTTTAGTTTTCCTCTGATATTCTAGGTCTGAAATTTCCCTGATACTGCAAAAGAGGAAAATTCTACACATGAAATATATAACTGCATTGGATCTTGTTAAAATTATTTCTGTTGTGCAAAGTATAAGTTAAAAACGGGAGAAAATGGATAATCTTTGCCAAGGCAGCATCTAGACTGAAAAATTTTATTAAGTCAAACTGTTTCAGAATGTAGTAATTCAAGAAGAGCTAGTGAAAGAATAAAATTAAGATAGCCATAGTTAGGTACTGAAATATATATACAAGCTCTTAGAATATATGAGTTAATATATGTTAGAATTTAGTTGTGGTTTTATATGTTAATGATTTCATACGTCCCTCAATTCCTAAAACTTTTAATAAGAAAAACTGGAAAGCTATACAAATGTCATCTTAAATTATATTTTAAGATAACATTCTTTCCTTAAACCTCTTTTAAACTGTAAAACTATATACTCTTTCCTTAAAACTTTTTAAAGGTTTCATTTTTTAGTTTATAAAATTGTATTTATGCAAGGACTTAATGTGTTAATCATGGATAACCCTACATTAATTAGCACAAATAATTGAGAGTTCGATGTTTTCTTTAGCGAAAGTTCCTTTTATGCTGTCAGTGTAATTTTAATATAAGAACTGTATGTGTTTATAAGACTAAAGTATCAAATTTGTTAAGCCTGATATACTTAAATTTTTGAATTTAGTAACCCAAAATGGCTATTATTCTTAAAATACAGTTTTACATTTCACTGTAATGTGTTGTTTCACTTTTCATTCGAGTCTGTTAGCATTTGATCAAATGTTAGGTATTTTATCTTTTAAATTAAATTTGCCTGTTATCAATTAACAAGTAGGGCTATTTAAAAAAATAGATATAATTTTTGAGAATTTTACTTTTAGATTCATAACGTTGATTTGAATAAAAATGCATTTAATTTATGGTATATTTTAATTAAAATTATTTTCATGGAATAAGCTCTATATTTTTTCACTTCTCAAATATACAAATGATATAGAATGCTGATGTGTTAGTATAAATGTTTATTCATCTAGGATCCTCTAAAATATTTCAGTACACCACGTAGGCCATCTGTTTCAATATTCTCTACTGATAAACCATACTAAACTTTAAGAGTCCTTTTCAGCAATTGTTAAAATCTGAATCCTTTCAGATTTTATTTATGTATTTATTTTTTTAATTTACAGTGGCTTATATTTTTTGGACACATTTTATTACATATTTTTATATGCATTTGCATAGATGTTGAAACAGATTTAAAATTTTTTCTGATGTATTATTTCAGTTTATTTTTTGCCATTGTTTTTGCAGTATTAATTGTGAATAATTATAAAACATTTTATAAATCTGTAATAGTAATATTTATATCTTTACTGTAGCTTGTGGAGGTTTTAAGAATGGATATGGAGGATCTCTCTTTATACCAGTTCAAAAGGATTATCAACTATATGACTGCATATGGCATGTAATCTATCCTTTCTTGCCACATACCACATCATACTTTTTATCAGTTTTACTGTTATCTTTAGAAAATATTGGTAAGCAGATTTTCATATTTTCCTTACCAAAGTGCATTTTTAGTCCCACATTTTTCTTTTTTATATAAAATTATTTTTGAATTGATTACATACAGGATAGTTTAAAAATAGGTAGTTATTTTATGTAGTGGACTTGGTGAGAGAAAATGACATTAGCACACTTCGGGCTTAAGAAAGTGCAATTTGTTGTCAGATGTTGTAAATATCCTCAAAAACAAAAGCGATTGATCGACAATTCATTCAATATTTGTAACTCAAATTTTTTAATGTATACAAATAGAAGGAATTTAATATGAATTAGTATTTATTATAGTATTTAATACAATTTTGTTAGCAATTTAAAAAAAAAGGAAACATGGTGGAAAATTAATTTTTTAGGTACTTATGGAAAATCCCATCGACCACAAGAGACGGCGCCGAACCAAAAAAAGTTCTATTCTCATTTTTCTTTCAAATTTATTATATTATCATTTATTTATATTTAATTTTTCATAAAAAATTTCTGCTATTTTTTACATATCGCCATATTATGGCCATTAACACATTTATTTGAGGACAGCAAGATTCCATAACTTTGAAAATATTCAAGAGCATCCTCTTCTGTAGTAGGCAGGTCCCAGATTTTAATAATTTTTTTTTCGAAAATGCGTGATAGAGGGGGAAAAAAGGGAGTCTGTACTCAAGAATAATACTAACATGTGTAATCAAGGTTACACCAAAGCCAGCATGTTTGAAGACTATTTTTCCATTTTTGGCGAAAAATTGTGTAGTTCGGCATCTTTTCTTTAATAGGCAAAAATTGGTTTTTACGTTAGTACCATTTTTTACAGTCTCTTTCTGGCGGCCACAGTTCAGCAATTGCTATTAAATAATGCCTCAAACAACAACTATATCTTCTTTTTCCATTCATGGGAGTTTAAAATAGTAAGCATAATGAGTATTTTACAGCTATAGTTAAAAAACCCTATATTGACACAATGCAATTATGGAAAATTGATTAGGGATTGCTAACCATTTGTTTCTCGCCTATGTAGTGATTAGTAACCGCCTCTTTTTCATAAATACAAAGATCGATAACCTTTTATCTCTCACCAGTGCGCCAAATCCGCTATCTTACCAGGGTCTCTACAGAAGGCAAGACTCAGTATCTGTCAAAAGTATAGAGAGGTTCAAATTAAGCATATTCTCCATTCAAATTTGCAGTGATGTACTTCATTACTCAAATGTGGATGACATGCATTTTATTCATAGAGCTGCAGATAGAAATGGAACAGTTGTTCAAAAGAATCATTTGGAATTTGAGAATCCTTGTATGTATTTCTTTTGAGTAGTTGTTACATTTAAGCAGCAGTCTCGTAGATTAAATGCACATTGACGACTTCTGCGTTTGTGTAGTGAGTGATACATGCCTCTTGAAATTCATACAAAAAGTGACGATTTATCCCAGTAGAAAACTTTTCTGTGCATTTAGCGGCAACTTGCGTACCTCAACGTGCCGTTTCAGTCACCTTCAGTACAAAGATCAGATTTTGATGCCCTCTATCCACCTTTGCATTGTTGCCAGGTATTATTAAACCATCCTCTATATGCAAGTTTTTAAAAAACTGCTATTTTTATTATAGGATCTTATGAGCAGAAAATACATTTGACTAAATACTTTTATTTTATACTTTTACGTATTGTTTTAAATTAAGTATTAAAAATACTTTTTATTTATGGCAAGTTAAATATTGTAACTTTTCTTGGAAATTTCAAATCTAAACAGAAGTTGATATTTTTCTGTTTTTTACAATACAGTGATCTTTTCTTTTTTTAACTTAAAACATGAACAAAAAACATTAACTCTTTTGGTTTAAAATTTATTTGCTGTGTGTGTTTATAATCAGGAGGTTTAAAATCTATTTTAAGGGTTTAATACATTGCTGCAAAATTGTTTGTGGGTGATTATACCATTTAAGTAGGCAAAGATAAATACTTTTCACCACGTATATTCATAATTGTATATATAAATATTTTTTGTTTTTAAAATGAACTTAAATATAATGAAATGCAGTTATGCTTTGAATTTTAATTATAGCTTTCATCACAAGAGGAATTAAAAGTTAATTCATTATGGGGAAAAGTCATTCGGTATATTTTCTTAACTAAAACTCGAGCATGTTCAATTACAGGTAGAAGTGGGCAGGATACCAGAATTTCACCATTGTTTGTACAGGTATAATCCCACCACACTAACTGCAGTTTCAGGAATTTTTGTTACATCTTCAGGTCGCTAGTGTAGTTGTGGTGCAGGTATACACATATGCACTAGCATAGCATTAGAACTATTGCTCAGTGATAATGATATTGATAAGGCGTAATGCCACACTTTTGGTAGCTGAATTCAAATGATTTTAGAGTATGTATTGCAAAGGAAATTGAATGTAGATCCATCTGCATCAAAATTTCATCTTTTAAGTGGACAAATTTTAGATAAAGGTGGAAAACATTAAGAAATAAATTATAGTAATTCTGATTGTTTCATGAGTAGGAGTTAATTGTTTCAAGAGATATAAAAGAAGTTTGTGGTGCTAGCAATTATCTATGGATTCCTCACTGAACAGGTCATACTATCTCTGGTATGTACAGTTTTTTTTTTCAGAACTTTGAATCATCTTTAAGATTCATCTCTCAAGAAAATATCCATTAAATCTGAGATGGATCAAATCGAACAGCGAGACTCTCCCACTAATGTGATAAAATCCTCTGTCTGACACTCCCATCATTGGTGTAAAAATTCATTGAACTAATTTCTGTTAAGAGTTGTTTTACCAGCTATGTGTGCTGGTTTGTCTGCTTTACTTGCTGAGATGACCAACTCTGTGAATAATTACTCTAATTGTCTAGTTAATGATGAATGAATTTTCCAGATTTAAAGGAAAGCTTAGTCACAAGATGTGCTATAGTAAGAGTAAGTCTCGTGAAGTAACTGGAAAGAGGAGACGTGCTGAAGATAGTAGCTTGTTAATGTGATGAAAACAAAAATGAACTGACATTTCTTCAATATAGACAATATCGATAGAAATAGCTGACATTTCTTCAGTTTGGACTATATCATGGGTGGGCACACTACATAGACATGCAGGATTTTTTTCTTTTAAATAATTTTGAAACTAAGTTATTAATAAACTTTTAAATTATATTGCTATATGGTAGCCATTTACCCTGTCAGAAAGGTTATGTTGCATCTTTATAATCCAGAATACATAACGTAATCAAAGAAAGTTTAGAAAGATACTGTTATGAAATGTCCAGCTGCGATAAGATATTTTCCCTGCAACGTGGCTTTAGGGTTGCCATGTTTGCCAATTTGGCAACAGAATTGAGAATATGCCATAGACGGATAGAGAACCTTCTGGAACAAATTCTTACTGGTTTAGTTTAGAATGTTCTTGAACGCAAGCCAAAAGCTATATAAACCCTGCTGGTACATGGAGAGTCAGTCGGTGCCTACTCTACCGAGTTGATAGTCAAACAGTGAGGGAGTGTCTCGTAGTCTAGTGCATCGAGAGGGTCTTAGTGTATTGTCGAGTTTTATCTTAGAGAGCGTTGAGCTTCGAGAACAACCGAACTGATTCGGGAGCTGTACTCCAGTGTATCGTCGAGTGCAGTCCAAATTGTGGCATGGAGAGTCTCGAGAGTACGTAGAGTTCCGAGAATGAGTGAGCAGAGTCGAAAGCTGTACTCTGGTGCTTTGCTGTGAAGCTGCCTTCACTGTTACAGCCTGAAGACCGTGTCGCTGATTGTTTCAGCGTGTTTATCATAGTTCTTCGGCCACTGTAAACATGATTTTGGAGCTGTCCTGAGAATACTAGTTAATAAATCATCTTTTGATATTTCATTTAAGTCTTGCATTAATCACTCCAAATCCACGAACCCATACGAGCGTGAAAAAGAGAAATGCAACAATATCTATGGGTTAAAAGAATTCTAGTCTTCTAGCCCAGAGGTTCTCAAACCGAGAAAATTCTCCCAAATGCAGTCAGCCTTTTGTTTACCTGTTAAGTATTTAGTTTTAGTTTATGATTACAAGTTTACTTTTATGCAGATTTTGACATTTATCAACATTTTCTATACTTTTTGTTTAATTTATGAAACACATTTGAAAATAAACTAAATCTAAATAAATGTGTGTGTATATATATATATATATAAAGTTTTGAAATAGCAATGGTGAAAGGGGTGCATGGGGCAAAAATGATGGAAAACCACTGCTCTAGCTCATACAATGTTTCAATACATCACTGTGCTTGTGTCTGTGTCCGTTCTCGAGGAAAGCTTAAATTTTGCTGAAGTTGGCGAAATCTAAAGTCTGCATAAAAAAAATTTCTTATTAAATTTGTATACATACTTTAATATTATCTTTTTGATAAATTATATGCATTTAAGTAATATTTAAATAAAGTAAAATGTTTAAAAGTTTGGCTTTAATTATTCATTGGTGTATCATTAGGTAGTAAAAAAAAATTTATTTATATATTGTATAGATCTGTTTATAATGAAGGTTTTCCGCCAAAAAACATTCTTAAGGAAGTTGGGAAAAAAATGAAAGCAGCACCTTAAGTGCGGATAGAAATCGCCACCCAAATCTATTATTTTCTACCAATGTTTTGGTAGTTTTTCAAAGACTTTGGCCCAGAAACTTAATGGCTGTGAGTCTAAAAACAGATCAGTCTCATTTTGGGTATCTTGTGCAGAGTGGAAGATACCACCAGCAGGATGTAGCTGCAGGTGGGAAAAAGTGTAGAAATTCGAAGGAGGGATGTCGGAACTATATAGTGGATGGGGCAAAAGATCCCATTTGAGTCCGTACAGAGTCCAGCTGGTGAATGCAGATACGTGTGGTCTTGCATTATCTTGATGGAACATTACCTTTTTGTGCCAGAATTCAGTTCGACATTTTTCCTTGATAGCAGTGCCAGCATGGACTAGTATCTTGCTGTACATGTTATTGTCGAAGGTTTTAACTTTTTTCAGGTACTTTTTGTAGATATTACCACGGCAGTCACACCAGGTATAAAGCTTGATTTTTTTTGTTAGTCAAATTGCAGTTTGCGATGCTGCTGACAGGCTCACCTGGTGCAAACCAGCCCCCTTTATGGCCTGTGTTGTTAAAGTAAATCCACTTTCCATCACAAGTGACAATCTAGTCTAGAAATATTCGAAAAGATTACTGCAGGCTCGAACATGTCTGTCCAATATCTTCAGCTATCGTCTGTTCCTATCTACAGCTTCTGCGACACACGACGATTGAACTTGTACATCAAGTTTATGCATGGACATGGCACAGAGGCACTCCTTAGCAAGCTCTTGCATGGTTGCATACTGATCTTCTTCCACAAGTTTTTACAGGCAGGCCTTATTAACATCAGTAGGCTGGCCAGAGTGCTCTCCTTCTTGAATGTCATAGTCTGTGTTTCTGAATGTTTTCTAGCAAAACTTCACAGTGTCATATGATACAACATTAGTACCTAAAGCTGTACACATTATTTGGTGACATTTTGAATCAGAACTGGAAGTAAATGATGGTTCTAATTTGATAGTATGGTGGTTCCATTTCAGACACCTTGTACTTATTAACAATGATATTTTTTTACAAATTTTGCAGCACAGCGTTATAAGCAAATCTTTGTTACAAATGCCAAAAATCGTTTGACAAAATATGATTAAACTCGCCAATGCAAACTGTTTGCGCAGATGATATTTGTGGTGATGGGAAACTTTCATTAAAACCCGATATATATAATTTAATAATGAAGAAAAAAGGACCAAAAACAACTTTAAAATCATTTGCTAAAGCTGCTTAGTATTTAATTTAACAAAGGTATAAAATTTAAAATTAGAAGAAAAAAGATTATACTATCCTGAATTTTTTCAAAGGAATTTAAATATTAAACAAAGAAGTCTAAAATTTTATGATGAACTAAAATGCAAATTGAAAAATTAAAACATATTGAAAATTTTTTGCAAAATCAAATTTTAATGTTTTAAATTAAAATCTTTTGAAACTCTCTTTATGATATTATAACTCTCTATTTCTAATCTACATATAAACTAATTTCAGCATGTTGCATACATTGAATATCTGTGTGTAATTCCTTTCATTTTTCATACAGGGCGTGAAGCTATGATGGAATTTCGAGATGGTCTGAATTCAAAAGCAAAGCTTCTTAGAAATATTCGCTGCCAAAATGCTGTCTGTGATAATATTTCTGAAATAATAACTGCCGCGTCCAGTGGACTTTATATCAGATTCCGTGGTTACTTGAACTTACAATCTGTTGTAAAGATGTCATACAGCTCCTATTTGAATGGAAGTAAGTTCTTGATTTCTTATCACATTTTAATTTATGTATGCATTAAATTTTCTGTTTTTTTATATTTAAAAAATTAAAAATAAAAATTGGCTGCCTACTTTTTTTTATGTCTAGCCTTTGCTAAAAATACTTCCAGCTCTAAATGAAATTTATAAAATTAATGACATTTGAAATGTGCAAATGCCATTCTCCCATTGATTAATTTTATTATGAATAGGCTTACTAAATGTCCCTCTTTTTACTAGACTAATGAAAATTTGATGTGATTGCTGCACCCTGGCCAGTTGGTCATTTTGTCCTGGTTATTTGGTAAAATTTTAAATGCTGACTATGCACTATTAATATGAAGACGTTCCACAACAGTTTATATCATTTTACACCAGATATCTTTCTTACTTGAAGCTACAGGAAAACATTTTTGGCGGAGCAGAGTCTTTTATTTCGATAAACAATAGTGAATTAACATAGTTTAAAATTTAAGCATCAGGTGAAAAAAGTAGTGAAACTGTCAAAAATAATGCAATAAACAGGGATCAACCTTTTGATGCTGGAGTGATTACAAAAGCTATATTGGTCACTTATGAAATTCGGAAAAATAAAAGTTTTGAAGGAAAATGAATACATTTTTTTGCTCATTTCAGAGAAAAAAAAGATTGTTTCAAAATCTTGTTCAAATAAGACATTTTCAGTTTGCCAGGCATATTGGCACCAGTTAAGAGAATTATAACAAGTTTCATATGGCTTAAAGAATGAAGTAGAATGGTTGAATTAACTGCTTTACTAAATTAATAGTGAAGTAAATTGCTGCAAATTTTTTGATGCCATTAAAAAAATAATTTTTGAAAAAATTCATGCCAGCGATAAAAACTAATAACTTCTTAATGTATGTTCAATTGAGTTATTAAAAATTTCTTTTAACTCATTGTGGTTTTTTGTTAACAAGTTCTTTATTAAGCCATTTCAATCATTGATACTTATGCTAATAGGCTTGATTTTCTGTTGAGAGTATTTTCTCAAAATTGTCCAGTTTGAGCAAAAAATATTAAAGTCTAATCATGGCACAGTTCATTTAGATATTTTATCATAAGGGACAATTTATTTAATTCTGTTTCTTGTCATTCCAGTAACACGTAGATCATTTTACTTTGTAGCTGGAAATCCTCAGATGAAAGACACATTTGTTCAGTATTTTAAACTTATCTCAGAGATGTGGTTTTGAGTTTCTCTGTATCATTGGAAGTTGAATGGATATTTTACATGCTATACTTTCTAAGGTTTACTAGATAACTTTAACATGAGTGATGACAGCTTTCTGATATTGAACTTATATTAAAATAGTCTAGGAAATGACTCTATAAAGCAAACAGAGCATTTATTAAACTTAATATTAAGGTAATGTTGGGTAAAATAAAATAAAACAAAAAAATAACTAAAAAGGAGGTGATCTGCAGCTCTGTACAACCTTCAGCTAAAGTCAGTACTGGGCTTTTCTGGAGCAGCTGCAAAATGTTATTGCAGCATAAACTATTTGTAATACCTGTGGAAGTTTGGAACATAGGAAATGTTAAACGTTGTTCTGACTTGAAGAAGATAATTATTTATTTAAATTTTTTGGATATAGAATAATACAGACAGAAAATCGTCATTGTTCTTTTTCTCATGTCCGGGTCACCAATGTAGCGACCTCGCGAACAACTCAGTGCTCGCAAATTTGAAAGAGAATTCTTGAACTGTAACGAAGTTCTTTTGGGCTAGCAGTAAAGAATTTGACTCCTAGCAAATGGACCCACGATCGAGTCAAGCTCATGCGATGCAGCAGTTCTTACTGGTGATAATAGGTGGTGACTTGAGCAAGCAACTACCAAGGCTTCACCCAACCACGTGGCCGTTGCAATACCAATAAGTAGTTTGGAATTAGCTGCAAAGTGATACAGGTATTGCTCCCAAGTGGCAGTTCACTATCAAAATAATTTTCATGCGTAACTCCCCTGCTGACCTTGGTTTATTTGCAAGTGTTTTGTCAAGTCCTGAATTTCTGTAAACCAAAACGGCTTTTTTTTGACAAATACATCTTGATCATATGGTTTTTTTTTTTTTTTGACAAATACATCTTGATCATATGGTTGATGCACAATGTGGCATTGTTTAACTATATTCATGTCGGAAAACACTTTTTTCTCTGTTTCAGCATTCTTTCTTAAGCAAGCAATTCTGTGCTTATATTTTAACATTTTTCATTTTAGATTGCTCCAATAAAGAAATACCGTGCATGGGTAATAGATGCCTTATTTCAGATTTGCACTGTGATGGGATTCAAAACTGTCCTGATGGCAGTGATGAAGAACATTGTCTAGGTATGATGTTTTAAGATTTATCTGTGGATTTTTTATAGATAACAAAATAAGTTGAGAATTAATAAAAGAATCTCTTGTTTCAGACTTAAAAAAAAAAAGGCAAAATAAGGAAAATTCGCCTACAAACCTTTTTAATACTTTCACACCAAGTTTCACACAGACGTGCCAGCATGAAGCATGCTTTCTGGCTGGCATGTCAATGTAAGAGAGCATTTTCTTGTTCGCACCTGGTCATTGTATATTTGTGCCAGTTATAGTGCAATTTTAGAAACTAAAATTTTTTGCACTGGATGCTTTTATATCTATAGGATTTGAGATCTTCTACTTGAAATCAATCAAATCATTAACTCACAAGCACTTGGATTTTGATTACATAAACATAAAGCAAAAGCCATGTTCTTGACTGGCAGACTTCCTGATGACTCTTTAAATCCACATGTGATATTTATTAATAAATGTTATGGGATTGGGGTTCTTTTGGCTGGAGCACTGTGCATTTTTTATGGTATTATTTATAAATATTATGGGATTGTTTATAAATATTATGGGAGAATCTTTTTTCCCCTGTAGCATTTGGTGTTTTTAGTTTGCAATCTGGGTTCTAGTCAAGAATAATACCTTGTATTTGAGAAATGTTTCTGTTTTGAGATGTTGAAGCATTGTAGCTTATTGGTTATATCTGCGATGAGGAAGCTTCGTTTGTTCACACTCCCGCAAAAATCCTCTAAGAAGACAAATGAAGTATTACGAATGTAAGGATTCTAATACAGGAATATGTGTAGATACTTGCCTTAAAATTTATTACATTAAAAAGGAATCAAGTAAAATTTTGTTGTTGGTTGTATAATGTCAAAAGTTGCTAACAGGGAAATAAATACTAAATAATAATATGCAAAATAAAAATATCTAACTAAACAAAGACTTAATGTGAGCATTTGTGCTATTCATCCTGAAAGGGTTATTGTATGTTTCATTGTATACTGAAATTCCTGTTTTTACTATGTAATGGCATCTTAGTTATTAAAAAAGGAATGTGTTTAAATGTTCTTTGTGCTATGGAAAGACGGCACCTAGGACCTCTAGGCTTCATGACCTCTAGGTGTTCAGGACACATGTGATCCTGAACTTGAACATGTACTTCTTAAAGCCTGAATTTTGAGTTACGAATCTGATTTTGATTTATCTCATTAATATATTTTAATGAAGTTTTGATAAATATATATATATATAAAAACTTTATGTTGTGTGTGCCATTGTATATCTGCAAAGCATAAGGTAATTGTCTTTCAAATTTCGCCTTTTAACTGTCATACCCTAAATAATCTCGGACATAACACTGGTGTTGCAAAATGTCATGCTCGAGTATTACTCGGGTAATTTTTTTTTAGTATTGTTATACCCCAATATATATCGTGAGAAGATTATTTTGGCTTCAGTTCAATAGATGGCAGCACTTTACTGAAGGTTTCAAAGGATAGGGATTTATGTTCAAAGTGCGCAGCATTTTTTTGATTGCGCGGCAAACATTTGATTTTTGCAATAAAAAAAATTGACAATTTATGTACGCAAATCATCAAAATAACTTTTGACTGTTAAGTGGTTAATCTAACTCAGTGTTCTGAAAATCAGTGTGTTGCCCTGTGGAGAACATAATACTTATATTCCTTGTACCAGGGGTTCCCATTTGGCTGAGAGTAAAGCATTTCATATTTAATCTAATTGCTTAATTTGTTGACTTAATAAACTAAGCTATTTAGAAAGTAGAATACTTTAATAATGTATCTGCTTGATTTAAATTAAAAAGGCATTATATATGTAATTAATAATGTTTATAAACATTTGTAGTTTTTCTTTATTTTCCTTCGCACCCCCATTTTTTAAACACTTTTCTGTTGCCATATGGTATGCAGTTGAATCGGAATCCTTCTTAAATGCTTTTTAAAGGCAAAGAAGTGTTTGGCTATAATCTGAAGAGTTTGGATATAATTTTGATACCTAGCTGGACCCATGCTAGTAATTCACGTGGCAGTTCTTCAGTATTCATTATATACAGAAAGTATACAGCAAGAATTTTGTTTTAATATTGGAGAGATTACCAACATGTTTCTGAAAAGTATTATTTTTCTCTGGAACGAAATTAGTTCTGGACAAAACAGGAAGTTCTCAGGCCATTTACCATGAGATCTTTTAGCTATCTTTCAATTTTAATAGTTTTTTTTAAATATAAAATTTTACATATTTAAAAAATGGTAAACTGGTCAAACTCGAAAATACTTATTACATCGTACTAATACTTTAATAGCTATATTAGATTCATACCTCAGAGTTATGGAGGAAATGACAGAATATAATTTTTAATAGAAGGGATAAATCAAGAAAACACTTTAAAGAATAGCATGTATTCTGCCTTTATAGTATTTGTCAAACATTCATGGAAGTTAGGTTGAAAATGAAAGGTACACAGAAAAGAATTAAAAAGGGCTTGACTTTCTGTTGAAGCTTTTTCTTTTGAGTAAATTGTTTTGAGTCTAACATGAAATTTATTGTATATTCCTGACTTGTATATCATTGTTTTTTGAACAGTTATATTAGAAGTAATTAAATTGATACTGTATACGCATTGAAATGAACTTTTTCAAAAGCATGCGCTAAAACCAAAGTATTTATAGGTCTAGGAACACCTCCAACTGTTTCTCCACAGCCATCCTTGTCTCCTACTAGAAGATTATCTAGCTCAAACACTGCTCATACATTTTCAGTTCTTCTGTTTATTGGAATCATTGGCCTCATTTTTGCTATTATGGTCATCTTTTTTATATTCTATCGACATTGCAAAATGAATTTAATGTCAGCTGATACTCCTAGGCCTCCTCCATCTATCCACAATCAAGTAACAGGTTTGTTCAGTACTCTTTTTATTTATATACATTTAGTTTGGTGTATCTTGATTATGTTGTTAAGTAGCTTATATTTGTAATTTTGAATCTGAACTTTTTATAAGCAAGTAAAGAGGGGATAATAAAATAATAGTCAACATAAAGTTTTCCTAATTTTAATTCATTGACACTGTAGATTTTGGCTGTCTTGCAATGGAAAAAGACTGAAAAAAGACTTGGTATTTGATTTTTAAATTTTTAATAGCTGTATTATGAATTGACTAAACACTTAACTAAAAAGTTATTTTTCATTAAGTTCACTTCAGAAACATCATGATAAAATAATCCAGGGTTTTGTAAACTGGACTTGGGACACAAAGGTCTTGCTTTCAAAAATTTAAAAAAAAAAATTTCCCTCTTTTATTAGCTCTGAGAGAACTCTTGTGCAGCTGCAGTAAATAAGAACTCTTTTTTTTCTGGAAGTTTTTTCCTGCTTTGGTAGCTGAACATTTCCATCTTGTAGGAATCGAACCATGATCTTGAATTGAGCATTTTGTCTCACATGAGGCAGAATGCTCACTTTATGGGAGCTTTTTTTGTCTATCAGCCTTGCATTCCAGAATTTTATGTTTGTGCTATTGGCGAGGAAATCGATTACACAAATGGAGAAATTTTTTATACTTTATTTAGAATAATGGTTATTGTGGACTGTAATGCTAATATTACATCTAGAGTTTCAGGAAAAAATCATCCAAACTCTATATTCCTTTACTGTGCACTTCATGGAGGATTTATGATTTACACTAAATGTTCTGTATATATTACTAGCTGTTATATTTGTAGAATTATGGCTGTCAAAGGTATTATTTGAAAGCCACAACTTATTGCTATTTATGGTCTAAATCCAAAATGCACAATGTAATCGCCTCTCCAGAAATGAAAAATGGCTAAAATTGTTATAGAGTGGAACTTTTCAGACACTTTAAAGAACTGCAGCTCTTTTTGAGCATGTTCTTTACAGAGCATTCAATTGAATGTTTATTAAAACAGTATCTCTAATGGTAAATGTGGTGCTATTAAGGAAGCCAGCAAACCAGCATATTTTTTCAAAATAACCCGAAGAGTATATGTTCCCATGAATGGCTGAGTAGTTAAGACCACTGAACGCTGGAAGGTTACCACTCAGGCAAGTGGGCTGGCTGCTTATGTAGTTTTCGTAAATTTCTTTATATATAATATGAATACAACCTAGTTTTGTTTAGAAAGTCCTTGTCAAAAGAATTCCTCTCCCTTTGCATATAGCTCACATTTGTTTTTCCATAGTCAAATAACCTAACCTGAAAAGTATATGCTGGGTGATCACTCAGAGGAATAACTTGTAAAAGTTCTAGAAAGCTGTCTTTTGAATAAAGATGCCACCCACTTAAACAAATTTAAGAATTGCTTTCTCGGACACAGGATTGATAATTAAATGGCTAATAATAATTTTCTCCAATTCTAATAACTTCATCTAAGAAGAAACAGATCTAAATTTTCAGAAGAAACAATTGCTTGTTTAAAAATATTTTCAGTAATTATGACTCTTAATTACTTGAAGAATTTTGTTGAAAAGATTGAATATACTTATGTCAATGACAACCTTTCATTTGCTTTGTGTGTGGGGGGGGGATTACCAAAAATTAAGCCTAAGAACACTGCTGGCTGCAACCAAATCACTAAGAGGGTAATTAAAACACTTCTTAAAAATTGCATAAAAGCATTTTACAGCATTCGAATCTTTTGCATAGGACTAAATTGTTTCTTCTCCTAGAAGTAGGCGATTATCACATTATTAAAAAAACTTGATGAAAAGGCATTTAATCCCAACAATAATAAACAATATAGTTTTCCGCTTAGCATAGGCAATGTATTTGAAAGGATGGTATACTCAAAGCATAATGGACCATATATAAAAATTCATTTTTCTGAATATCTAATTTGTGTTCATTAAACTAATTCTGATTATTGTTTAGTACATTAACTAAGCCTTTACTGTGAAATTGCTAGTAAACTATTTTATCAGCATGAAAAATTAGTGTAAAATATGACATAATTCTATTTTTTACAAAAAGGCCAATTTGAATGCCTTTATAAAAATTAACCATAAGAATAGAAAGCATTTCTCTACCTGCAAACAAATTAATGCAGGGATATATCAGAGCTTGGCATCTGCAATATGTAAACCCATAGATCAACAGACTTTCTGTGGTGTTTCAGACATTCCAATGATTAATGAGTACTGTCATTTTTCTTTTGGAATTATGTACATATGCTGGGGAATTTGTTCCATTGTATGTTCTGTTCTACTGCCTGTCTTGAGTATCATAATTTTCCAAATTTTGTTTTGTATTTTTGAGAAACTGCTTTCGTTATTCTGATGGAGCTGTTCTCTTACAAAATGCTTGTCAGTGTACATTGGAATCATGTTGTCCGTGTGATATTTCTATTTTACCTCTATCATTAATAATTGTAATACAGCATATCATTTTATTAATCATAAAGGTATGGGTAAAAGCCTGCAGGATACCGGAATGTAACCACGTTATACAGGTAGTCCCACTGCACTAACTGTGTAGTTTCACCCCAATTTTGAGAAAGAATTACCGGAGAGGTGGTTTGAGGATATCTCAACTCTTTTCTATCACCAACCTCTCTAGAAGACATATAGATCACTGTGTATTTTAGTGCCCCCTTGCCGCACAGACACTATATGCTTACGAACATCCACGCCTTCTCCGGAATTCAAAGCCATACTCATCAGTACAGCAATCAGGGTCACTAAACACTATACCAGTTGGGCAACAATTAATCATATAGCATGTTTATTGCTTCAAAATACTATTGGTTAGTGAGTTAATGTACATATGATCTGCATCACACTGCTCAAGAAATAGTAATTCCTTTACATTCATGCCACCTCCCAGGAAGATGCTTTATCACACAACAGCATTGTATAGTGTGCTTATCAGTTTATGGCTGCAGCTATTGCTTACATACATTCCTTTTTATATACCCTGTTCTGGGGTTTGTGAAGAATTGCAAAATGTTATTTTGCACCTTTTTCATTCATATGCATCATCATCATCATCATCATCTTCCCTCAAAGTTTCCTGTTAGTTGTCATCAAAAAGTCCAAAAGCTTTCCTCATTAGTGAATCACTTTTGCATTGAAATAATGGTTTGTAAATTTGAAGTGAAATCTAGAACACCATGAGGCAAACCTGTGATTTCAGCAGAAAAGATATTGAGATTTTAAAATATGTTTCCTTTAAAAATAAAAATTTCAGTACATATAAACAATTTTTAAGTTTGTAAAACTTGAAAATATCTTTATTCACATATTTAAAAAGTTTGGTGTGCTTTACTTAAATTTATATATGAAACTAATTCATGACTTGCTTATAGGAAATGCAGTGTAATTACAAATTATCAAAATAATAATAATTGGGAAAAAAAATATAATTTGGAAATTTTAAAAATACATTCTGTGAGAAATATTTTTCATTTGAAAATATTTTGACTTTGATTTCAAAGCAAATCTTTAGTGTTATTCCCCCCCAATTGATATTTTTATGTATTACTACCCGTTTCTTCCATTATTCTATTTTTATCATATTCTTAATAGGATCAAAATTGTTATTGAAAATAGTTTTTCTCAAGATGCTGCCACTTTTACCAATTTGTCACTTAGAAAAAAATGGAACAAGATTATGAAACAGCATTTACTTAAATTTATTAATCTTTCATTACATTTTCTTTTCTTATGTAATTTTGTAAAAGTTATGGTCTCTTGTTTCTTGCAGTCCATTTTAATGTAATTTAAAAGCAATAAAGAATTGAGAAATATTTGTTTAAAATACTTCAAATTACAGTGAAATATTTAAATTCTAAGTCTTCAGTGCAGCTCTAATGAAAATTTTAATTCTGAATTTGCTTTTCAGATCTAACTCCTAGATTATATTCTTCGGATGCACTTAATTGTGATCATCCACCTTCATATGAAGATTATATCAAAGCGTCTGAGAATTACCCACCTTTATTATATACAAGAGCCAAGCAGCATTTCAGGAACTATGCCGCCACTTTTTGTAATTCTAGTTTGAAAGATTGTGCAGTTTCCTTTGCCATTACTGAGGACTTAAAGTCATGTGATAATATATTGCCAGATAAATGTTTATTTTGCTGTGATTTTTCTGAAATAGAAGTTACCAGTAATTCACTGAATGGGAGAAACATTTATGAAGATAATCTTCTATATTTATCAGAACCAAGCTGTTCTTTTGATGAAAGCAGTGTGAAATGTGCTGTTAACAATTTTACACCCATAAAACTAAGTTTTAAAAGGGCAAGGTCTTTAGAATCAAATTTAAATAAAATAGGGCATCAGAATATTTGCCATCTTTGCTTACCTGTAACTCATTCTACTTGTCCTCATATTCCCGAGTATCTGTCCCACACTCATATTTGGTCTTTGCCTAGAAATTTAAGAATAAATACTCCATATTTAAAAGATATTGACATTACGTTTGAAAACCGTGTAAAGAATACAATACATTTAGCTAAAGACATTGAAGATTTCGAAGGTAAATATCGCCGCTTTACTTGGTCTGCTGCTTCAGATAGAGCTCCAATTAATTCTGACGTCTGGGCTTTGGTGAAAGCTCGATGCACTAGTGATCCAAACCATAGTGTTAGCTGCAGTATTCAGTATACACATGGGTGATTTTATTTATTTATTGGATATTTAGTGTAAAAGTTCTTAGTATGCCATGCTGTATTGAAGATCTGGCTTGCACATAATTCAGATAATTTTTTTTGTTATCCGATAAACGACTAATTTTTGGCATTTATCTTTTTTCTATAATTTAATTCAATGAGAGATTTGAAATGTTGAATGTATGTTTATAATTTGTTTTAATGCATTTGAAATAAGATATTTCAGCATTACATAACATGTATAATTTAAGAAATTAGTGTTAAGTTTTTATAACACATAGGCTTATTTGTTTAAATGCAAATTAGGACAAATTCTTGTAAAATTATGAATCTTCAATTAGAGAAAATTACAGTTTATTATTTTTACTGTTAAATCATTAATGTAGTTGTATTTTTGAAAATGTAAAAAAAGTATAAAAAATGTATTCTGGAAATGCATGTTTATAAATTGTAAATTATTTAATGAATTGGGAGCAAATCTGTTCTCGTACGTTGAATGTTTTTTCGTTATAATCAGTTTCGATGAATGTGCCAGTTTGTTGGATTTTTCAATTAAAAGTGTATATTTTGTTAGTTTTCCTTAAAAAAAATTCCTTTATTAAAGTAAAGGCATTTACATTTAGGAAAGCAATAAATTTAATGATGTGAGATATTTTGTAATCAATGGTTTCCCAGTTTCTTCAGGACTAATAAATGGATTTTTAAGTTTCAGTGTTAACCTTTCTTTCAACTTCTAAATTAATTATCACAAGTATCATAATGTGATAATTTTTAAAATACAATTTAACTTTCTGATTGTAAGTGATGTAATATTTTAATACTCTCAACTTTAAATTCTTGATATAGGAAATATATTTTTATTTATGAACAAGTAGTTAAAGAGCCAAACTACAAATGTTTGTATATATGATGGTCTGTTATCATGCCTTCTGTTTATATGTAACAATTCACCTTAGAAATGGGAGTTATTTTAAATAGAATTCTGTGAGTAAAATTATTAAACATTTGTCATCTGTGATAAGTTAAATATTAAAATGTAATTTCCCTGTAATTTGTTCTTGCATATTTTCAGTATCTGATATATTCAGTGAGCAATAAATAAACAGTAAAAGCTCGACTATCCAGTAAGCTCCTAAATAGCCAAATTCCGGATACATAAAAATTCCGGATTCGTAAAAATTAGTTGAGCATATAAAAAATGAAATATATTACAAAAGCCAAATCACAGGAAATTTTCTGCTGTAAAATTATAAAAAGTATCATCTTATTTACTACCAAGTTGAATATAAAAATCCTACTTTTAAAATTATATAAGATATCGAAAAAAGATGCTTTTCAGTCACGAAAACAGTCGTATTTAATAGTCCTTCAACGCAAAAGTAAAACTTTTAATCTGATTATAAATTCTTGTCCAGTATGAAAGTTGGTGGAGATGTTGCCAGTCTTTCCGGCAGAAGTTTAAGTGAACACATTGTTCATTATTTAGTTAGACACCTAGCGTATAAAAATACTTAAATTGCTCCTCCTAGTTTTTTATATTACATCGTCATTGTATACCCTTTTAGTTGTGCATCATGTCTTCTTTAGTGCAGCCTCATATCTGAATAGTTTTTATCAAATGCGAATGAAAAATAGAACTTATATCCTTCTTTGAAAATAATTAAACCAGTGTTTTGAGAATTAAACAAATGTACATTAAACCAAAACTAACTTCATATGATTGTATTGAATTCAAAAATATTCCACTTACATGAGCTTTCTGATTAGTTGATTGCCAGATAGTCGTACTTTTACTATATATTAGAAAAAATATTCAGATTGTTATAAAATTTTGTGATTATGAATTCTAAAATCTTTAATTCTAAATTTTTGTGTAGCCTTCCTTCATATGAATTTATAGTTAAATAATTTCAGCATGCTATTGCTTTTATGTACATGGACTTCTGTGTTGATACATTGGTTTTTTCAACTTTTTATTAACTTTGTCAGATTTTATATTCTGCAGTTAATAAAGTGAATTTTGCCATTTTGTTATAGAATTTGATATGGAATAATGAACATATCATTTCACTTTTGAACAAATGTATTTAAATGTGATATTTTTAAAGTAATAATTTAAATATTAGGTCAGCAGAGAAGTTGAACATCTTAAATTTTTTGGCATTATTATATTTTGAAATATTAAATCTTACATCGATTGGAACTGATACTTTATCATCATAAAAGTGTATTTTTATGTATTGTACTTGGAATTTGAAGGAAGTTTTAATTTATAAGTTTTTTGTCCGGGAATGGAGAAATATTTGCTTTGATTTACTTTTTCTCAAGTATTTTCTAATTGGGATGATGATCAATAAAAATATGTTAGTTATTGCAATGTTTTGATTGTTGCAAGGTTTGCCTACAACCTGTATAAAGACACATGTGCTATGCTAATATGTTATAAAAGCTTAAATATTGCTGTTTCTTTCCTAATGCTGAACAAAAAGATTTTACAGTAATTTCATTAAAAAATACAGATTTAGAAGCAGATATTCTGAATCAAATTAGAAAAAGCATTCATTTCTCTTAAGTTTTATACTAAAAGGAAAATCTATTTTTTAATATCTAATATTATAAACAAGCACCATTATGTAATGCTTGATTAAATTCAAAGGGAAAACTTAAGCTAAAATAGAAAAATTATTTTTTATTTGGATATTTAACATGGATTTTTTTTTGGCATAACATTTATTTTAATTTAAAAAAAAAAGGTTCTTTAATATTTTTCAGTTTTTTCAAGAAATTTCACTCAGAAGTAATGCTTACTTCTTTGAAACTGGTCAGCTTTATGTATAAAATCTGCCAACAATCGTTGCTCAAATTCACAACTAGGATCATCTCTTTCTTTAGTGTGTAATGGCAATTACAAACCAGCACGAGATAGCAATCTCTTTTCTTGAAATAAAATCTAAATTTGACTTTCAAGGTTTTTAACAAAACAGAAAAGAACATAATGTAAAATTAGTGTAGATTTTGACTGTTGAGGGAAATTGGAGATATAAATGAATGGAAAAGAGTATAAAATATTTTTTCTGAAATTTAATAAAATTTTGCTTTAATTGAATCTCGGAACAGCCATATCAAAGTCATATTACAAAAAGATTGAAATTTTATGTGGAATATGTATAGATATAAATATGTGTAATTAAAATATGAATATAGATGTGTAAAACAAAAACATTTTGCTGTGTAATGATAGTGACGTAGACAGAATTTAATTTTGGAGTGAAGCAACCATCATAACATCAGAACTACCATTGCACAATTTTTCTTATATGGAATTTTATTATTTAAAATATTTATCTATAAATCATGTATATGTGGGGACAATCTGAGAGAATTTGTGAATGTATCTACATTTACATCAGGTTAATTAAGCATAATTAATAACGTTCATTAAATTGCATTGATGAGAGTTTAATAAAATACCAAATAGCAATATACAAGTACTTGTATTATATTATCAGGTAAAAGATGCAATTTCTTAATTAGTTTTTTTTAATTTCTAAGCTTTCATAGAAGAATCTGAATTCGAATGAAAAGTATTTATAGAAATTAGAACTTTGCTGACGAGTTTTGCTATTAGCTTTCTAGAGGTATCGGTCATCATTGCTTTGGATGCAATACATCTTTGCTTGCATTGCATATTTCAAGTCAACTTCATAATAATTTAAAAAATAATATTAAATAATAATTTTAAAAATATTAATACATTTTAATAAAATGTTTTCATTAAATCACTACTATCCGTTCATTTATTTTTGGCTTAGAAGTTGCTTCATATTTAAAAAAGATACTACTATATGTAGTTGTAATTCTTAAAAGGTACTTTCCTGATGAACAAGTTTGGTTCTTGAGCATCTAGGTAAACACCCCTATTCTGATATAACTTTGCAACACTTTTCGAACAGTGCGGTGTATTGCATATCCAACTACAGAATAGTTTACTTATTACAAATTTTATTTTATTTATCTTCTAGTGTTTGATAAACCTGGGTGCCTAGGTTGACGCCTTACTTCAAATCGAACATAGCTGAAAGTTTCGAAATATTTTAGAAAGTAACTTATTTGAGATAGCCATATATATATATATTTAATTTAAATTTTGAAGAGAGTCACGCGCAGTAAATTCAAGCCTCAAAGCTGTCTAGCAATCTATGTTATCAAGGCAATTTTGAATTAATAGGTCTCAAGTGGTGAACAAATACATACAATATATACCAGATGTTAAATATAAATATACTTAAATAAAGAGAATACAGAATAACATGACAAAGTAAATTTAAAAATCAGACTTCCATGATTATGTTTGGATTGGAATGAACATTGGCCTTTTTTTTTTATTACTATTCTTATAATCGTAATTATAAATTCTGAGTTCAAAGTTATTTATAGTACATAAACGAATGTGAAACTGCCTGGCCAGGTGGTAGTTGAAACTTTCAGTGGAATTATATCTAGTTCTGAATGAATTGCATTGTTTCTAATATTGTATGGGCGTTTGTAATTTGCCGCAGAACAACATTCTGGGCAGTTTGCAGTTTTTTATGTAGAGTTTTACGTGAATATGCCCAGACTGAACAAGCCTTCTGAATAATAGAGTGTATATGTGGGGACTATGTGAGAGAATTTGTGAGGATCACCCCACGATAAATAACTTGCTTAGCCCAGAGCAGTGAGGTTCCATAAAACTGCAGGTTTTGTTCAGCTTTTCTCTTGTTATGAAGGATATGCTAATTATTTTTTCAATGTTGACCTGAATTTTCCATTTTAGTAGCCAGGCCTCTAGTGCATGTATGTGATTTTGAGCATGTACGACTGGGCTAAGAAATACATTTTGAGCAAGAATCGCTGTGTTGTCAGCATACATTGCTAGTATGGTTTTGGGATGGTCATACACTTAAATATTAAAAAGTGTAGGGCCTAATAATGACCCCTGGGGAAAGGCTAGCTGAAAGCAGACGTTTAGTAGAGTAAGTGTCAGAAATGTGAACAACAAAGTGTCTACCTGTTAGGCAGGATTTAATTATGTGTGTAATGTAATCTGGAAAGCCCAGATTGTCGATTTTGCATATTAACAAGTCCATCCAGACACAGTCAAAGCTTTGGCTATGTCCAGGAATAAATACCAGTGTACTTCTTCCAGTGAATTTCTTCAAAGATGTTCCACAACACGATAAAGCTGATAGGATATAGACAACGACTTCTGAAATCCAAACTGCTGTGGGATCAGTATATTGTTTGCTTCCGGATGATCATGTACTCTTTTGAGAAAACTGCTTCCATAAGCTTGCTTGTGCAAGAAAGTACACTAATGGGTCTGTCTGTACGACCCAGGTTCAGATGGAAGTTTATTTGGTTTGAGAATAGGGATTTTTAGCTGTTTTTCCACTCCAGTGGAAAGTATTGCCATTGAAGTATAATGTTGAAAATGTGGTCTGCTTGGAATACTAACTTGAGTGGTAGCATCTTCATCTTGATGTTGATTTGTTCAATACCAGGGCTCTTGTTGTTCTTTAAATTCTTAACATAGCCAATAACTTCTGATGTTCGGACTGGAACGATGTTATTAGGAGTGGGTTTGTTGTGTAATTGTTATGAAAGTCAGAGATAATCTGTTCTGTTGTGTCATGCATAATGTTTATGCAAAACTGAGATTCCAGATGTGAAGCTAAGAGTTCTGCTTTCTTAGTTTCGGTATAATGGATCTTGACAGAGCGGAACATTATTGTAGCATTTCCTATACCTACAGCATGCTCTCCAGATGGAATTATCATCCGTAGAAAGCAGACTTGGATAATTAGTCCACTTTTGTTGTGACTGAAAATTTGTTAGAGACCTGACGACATCATTCAGTTTATTGAGCAGTTGCTTGTCAGCAGGAATCTTGCAGCATTTCGTCTTTTAATTAGATATAAATTCCATACTTCTTTTGGGTTTGGAATATTTGATAATTTTACAGGCATTTCTGTGGGTATGTAATATATAATCTGTAAAGTCCTTAACCAAACTATCAATTTCACTCTCATTATGTACTGTTGGCAGGGAGCCTTAGGGCCCTAGTCTGGACACCGTGGAGATGGAAGAATGGGTCGTTTTTGGCGATCTGCTCGAAAAAGAGTGAATCTTGTATCATTGTCTCGATGTGTCAGAAACTTTTCCATCAGCTGAATAGCGGCCGTTTAACTTTCTGACTGTCATTTTAGAGCTAAATTGAAGACGGCAGAGGTCACGGATAGTTTTTGGAAGTGTAGGTAATAAATATTTTAATTTCTTGCGAAAAACGCGAGTGTTTCGTGATAGAAATAACGCATTGGATGGATTTAAAAAGGGTAGAAAAGGAATATATGTTGCAATTTCTTTCACTGCATATGTTAATATATTTATAATACAATTATATATATATATATATATATAGTTATAATTATTTACATATTTAAAACAGGTTTTGTGTGCTTTAAACTTTTATGCTTCTGGAAGTTAACAGAGATATGTTGGTAATGACAGATAATTTATCATAAATATTAAATAAATTAATCATAAATATGATAACTGACATAGTTGAAAATTTTTGGCAGAAGAACGGTTTAATCTTTTAATATTTCATTGGCATGTTACTATTTTCTGAAATCAAATTATAAAATGGAGGACTTAATATTTACAGTAATAACTGAATTTCTGAAAAAGTATATATATATTTTTTTTATTATTTAAAAATACAGAGAATCTTAAGTTATGTGAATAACAAGAAAAAAACAAGCATTAAAAAACTTGGAAACAGTCATTATAATATTTCTAGACAGAGTTCGACATGATGAATGTGTTATATGTCAGTTATCATAAATATGTCAGTTGGTGCATTTGAGAAGTTACAGATGCTATTTGTTCTGGTATTTTCACCCAAATGGATAAAATTTACAGTAAATAGTTTTCAGCAAAACAAAATCAAATTAGGACTCAATAGAAAGTTTAGATTTCCTGGTGTCATTGGCACTGTAGATCCCACGTATCTATAATTGCATCTAATGACACTGAAGAATGCCAAGGTTATATGAACAGAAAATCCTACCATTTACTTTAAGTGCAGTTGTTATGCTTAATATATATTATTTTGTTTCTTCTATTTTATATAATATATATTATTTAATTTTTTTTGTTGTGTATGTATATATATATACGCGTGTGTGTTTGTGTGCATTTATATGCAAGATGATATGTTTTGTGATTTAACCTACAGTTATATTTTTTTTTATTTTCCTTTCCCTTACTTTTGTTAAAAATTTGTTATATTTTTACTCACTAGTAAATCGCTTTTAATGCATCATTTCAAAGTTTTCTGCTTATTGATATCTACGATAGATAGTATATCTGTAGTTACGTGATAGGTATAATTCATGAATAAAAACATGATTGATGTACATTAGTTGGTAAAAATTAAAAATTTTTTATTAATATTCAATAGGAATACTAAACAGGCGTACATCCCCCGCATTAGCGTCATTACCGATGTATTTATATCATTGTTGCATATCCGTTTAAGACAAAAAAAATATATGTACTTTAATCAGAAAATTCCTGTGAAAGCGCCCGTTGGCGCCGTTGCAGTTATACTCCGCCAAGCTCCCCAACGGTTGATCGATGTCACAAGCGTCTAGACCCCAAACCTCACTTTTGCTCATAACCGGTTTTATCCCTTCTCTGGGAAATGAAGAAGGGAAAGGGAATTTTAGTCTATAGCGTATCGTGTGTGTTTGAAATTAATGTGAATATGTCTTCAGAAAATACTAGCGTGTCTTCTGAAATAATAAAACGGTCCATGGTTTATTTAATTGTCATTTCACAGAACAGTACCTACCTGCTCTTAAAATGTAAATAACAGCCATAAAGGGTATTCTTTTTTCACACTCAATTTCCTGTTTATTCAAGAACAGAACATTACCTATGAGCCATGAAGTTAGTCACACAATTTTTGCCAATTTACAAAGTCCTCAATTAGTTGAATGAATTAGAAGATAATAAGCGTAATATAAGAAAAATATTAAATAAAATAAATGCTTGTGTAGCTTTGAAAAAGTTTCAGTCTCATACAAAAAAGGGTTGTTACATTCATAAATCAAAGCTGCTAATGAAAAGCAAAACTCTTCATTTTCCTCATACAGAAATCCGATAATGCTCTCATTTACCCATTATAGAGATGAAATTTAAATTAATGTAACTAAAATTAATTAGCCTGCTGGCATGGGATCGCCTGCTCGTATTGGATAATATAAATATGCGAAATATTTGCATTCAGACAAACTTTTGCACAGTTTACAAATGGAAATTTTATACACATTTAATCTTACACAATATACAGAATAAAATTAGCCAGTTTATTTTTAAGAAAACTAAGCTAAGTAAATATAGCACCACTAACACATATTCGTTAGCATTTAAAGCGATAGCAACATAAACACGCGGTCTTCGAACGTGAGCAATTGGACGAAATTCCTTTTTTCCTCTGTCATTCCGAAACCCGGGCGGCGTATTTTCGTTTCCTCCCTAGTAAACGCAACTCGGGACTAAATTTGGCGATCTATCGCCTCTTGGCGAAATTGTGACACCATGTGCATGCGCAAAAGAAAACTAACGCTGTATCAATCCGTTTCGGTGTATGTTACAAAATCGTGATGGCTGCGAGTACGTTAAACGATATGGAAAATTAGTTTTATAAAATCGTATTTAATGGATGTTCTTACGGAGTAGTGTCATCTAAGTTCGGAGGCAAAGATAATTTCGAGTTTGAAATTCGATGCGATCTTAATAGTGAAGATCGATGGGAGAATTGGAAAGTGCGTTTTGAAGCTGTTTCCCATGTGCATTGGATAGTATCTTCCAAAACAAAACAATGCAAATCGGAAGCAGCAAAGTTTATTTTTAAAAAGGATTATGTGTGTCAGCATGCAAGACTAAATAAGAAAGAAACTAGTTTTAGAAATAAAGAATGTTTGGCTGCGTTGCATGTAAGAATTAAAAAAAATAACAAGTATACACGATGTCGTGATGAGTATGTTAAAAAGAATCTCTGCACTTTGATTAAAGTTTCATTTCAGCATACACATCGGTGTGATGTTGCTGAAGCGTGGAATTGCTTACGCCCAATCGATTCGTTGAAAGAAGTGTTCATCAACTACTTTCGTGCCGGTAAAATAACAATTAATAATATATTAAAATTTTTATTATGCTGTAAATCCGCAGAGTTCACTGATAGTAAAATACCGTGAAAATGGTGACGATAAAGGCAGTCTCATAAACATGTATCGAATGAATTGTTCAACCTAATGAGCAATGTTTTTTATTACTCTTCGTGATATTCAGTACTTCCTATTTCGTACATTGAATTTTCTCTAAGATATCGGCATTATTTTAATTGCCGTTAGGAAGCTTTGAAATCATATTTTTTGCAACAGCTGAAAGCATATTAGATTACAATTGTTAAGCATATTAATTCTATAGATGCTGCATCCATTACATTATTAATCATTTTATAAGTTAATTGAATATTTAAGCAGTTAATAACTGATAAACTTTTCATTTAGTTAAATTCTCAACATAATCACAGACTTCTCCGACAGTAATATCAGTTAAGTCCAGGAAATCGCTGTGACCAAGAGTGCACTTGGTTGGGTCTGTCGTTAGTTTAAACCTTGGCCACATTATAGGTGACACAAAATGAATTTGCCCAGCCTTGTTTCATTTTGAAACAATGACCAAAAAATAGATCCAAAGATCATCTACTCCTCTGAGGACTTTTTGTTCCATGCTATTTAAAGTGCACAGATGCCACAATGTGAAGAGAAATTAAAATGCCACCAATCTGTACCCCTTTAATTCTCATTCTAAAATTTTCAAAATAAATATAGATTTATCATATGAATACAGTGTATCAAAACAAAAATATATAAGGTACTCAATTTTCTTTTTTTTT
>KK118888.1:0-11326 GCA_000611955.2 Stegodyphus mimosarum
ATAAAAAAAAAAAAAAAAAAAAGTCAATGAAGTTTAAAGAATAGAGAATACAAAAGGAGAGGAATTCAATCAACTTCAATGCCACTTCATCAGAAGAAGGAACATTGAAGTCAATTATTGAAGTCCCTCTTCCACAAAAAAAAATAATTGCTTTTCTGTCTCCAGAATTAGCCGATGAACCGTTCCAATGTCTTAACTATAATATATATATATATATGTTTAGTACAGCCGATTGCAACAAAAAGGGAAGGTGCACAACAATATACCATAGCATTCCCATATGCAAAATTTGAACTTTCTGAGATTACTAGTTTTTGGATTATGCGAGATACATTACATTTGTTCGTACGTACGTACAGACGTCACGAAAATAATCCTTTCTGAATCCATATTAAATCTATTTTACAGTCCCTTTTGGAAAAAAAGAGTCCTTTATTCTGTCCGTACTTACATGTCCGTGTCAGGCAAAAATATCGTTCAAATGGATTCGAGAGCGGTCAAAATGGATATTTTCTTTGAAATATGATAACCTAAAATGTTTCACGATTGCAGTACTTCGTACAAAGAAATGAAAATACATAAAAATAGTACATTTAATTTAACGGAGATAAAAATGATGCGCCTTTTAATTCCCTTAATGCACCAGCATAAAATAATAATAATAAAATAAAATAAATTACAAGGCACCGTTTTTCTGCAATTTCTTAAACTTAGTGCTTGTCATATTTACTGATAATAATGACGGGGAAAATTTGACGTACGTGAACGACTTCCTTATAATGGCAGAAAAGTCATACGCATCGGCTGAATGGAACTAATGCATAAAGAGTAGCGGATTGAATCACTGACTAAGCTCAAATACACAAGTTAGAAATTTCTGTAGCAAAAAACCAAGGCATGCTCACGATCATTTAAGGACACCTGTTTAAATTTCAGTGGAAGAAATATCAAAATAATCAGATCTCTCAAAATACCTACACGTCATCCTCGAAGACAAGTTCTCGTGATATCATCATATCGAGCTCTTGCGATATAATGTGCATAAAAATTTTAATACATTGAACAACGACTATCAAATAATGGGGACGTCCTTGAGGATGCTCAGGATCTACAGTAGGCGCCTCTTAATGTGATCACGTTTGTCCACGGCTATTTTCATAATATTAATAATTGAATGATAACATTAAACGATGAGAAAAAAATATACTTCAAACAGCAACGGAGTTTTATTAATTTAATATAGATATAACTAGAAACGTATAAATAAGGCACTTTCAAAACATTTTAATTATGAAAGTGCAAAAGTTTGTTTATGAACTTTTTGTAATATCTTTAACGGAAAAGTTCATTTATGAATGGTTCATGACATTTTTGGGTATTATTTCACCTACGTCATAACTCTAATCTTAATCCTCAGAGGACGTTTCTCTTTGAAAGAGAACTTGAAATTTATAAAATTTAAAACTAGGCAAAAAAGCAACCTAAGTTTGGCGTGGATATTTTCAGATTCGAATAACCGAATAAAATCCGAACAATATCGTAATGATAATATTAGTCGCGATGACATTAAGCAGTATCTTGCAGTGGCTATTCATGACATTAAGCATAAGCAGTATATTGCAGTGGCCAAGCACATCTTTCTTCAGGTGATCTCAGTATAGGAATAGTTCATCATTGTCTTGATGCAAAATCATCTTTGCTCAGTACAGAGACCATTCCTACTATCTATGTGCCAGAACGACTTCTTCTGTCGCCTTGAGCATATTCGCCGGCTTCCATCGCTTAACTGGTGAAGCGTGAATGTGATGAAGTCTTATATTACGAGAGGACATCACATTATTGAATTATATATATGTGGAAACTGCTAATGACCGGAGCAATCGTTTGCTACCCTAGCATCTGTCGGCATTCTACATAAAAATAGGATGCAGACCACCAGTATTCAAAGCATACTATAAGGAACAGTCCAAAGGGAAGCAGAGCGTAGGCAGTGGTTTCTGTGCAGTTAATAATAGGAAGTCTAACGCAGACCACCAAAAACACAGCTACTCAAGATAGACTATACGAACGGATTCAAAGCGACAAGATTACAGGCAGTGGCTTCTGTGTGATTGATGGTAAAATTATGGTAATGACTTGAACAAAGAAACGGAAAACAAAGAACTCAGAATTGCAAGCAGAGTTAGTATCATTGAGTGCAGCAGTTTAACATTGAACTTTCGGTAATGATATTGAAAATATGTATTCTGACTCTACATCAAGCTTACAGGCTATACAAGGCGGCCATAGCAGAAACTGCAATGTCAGAACGTTTCTAAATCACAATGCCAGGATACGCGAACACCAAGACAGTTTTAGTGAGTATCCAACCTTTTTCAAACCACTAAAATTCTGCATAAGCTAGAGTTTCTGGTAACGAATTAGCGGATCAGGTAGCAAAATTTGCAGCTACAGATTCTAGCGCCAGTTCATATCCAAGTTCGCACATAAAGGACTGCTGTTACAGAAGTGGCAACAAGAATGGCAGCATGACAGTACAGGTAGACTTGCGTTTATCTTTTCCCTCAAAGTCGGTGCGGCACTACTAAATGATCTAGCACAGATCACGCATTTTTTTGTTAGATGTGACCCTTGGATGAGCTGCTTGAATAGGTTCGGCCTTGTGGATGATGATACCTGTGTATATCATGATAATTGTTTTTCCTAGTGTTCTGAGACACAGGAGCTCTATATGAAGAAGGCATCTGTGCAAAGCAGCCGCTTATGGACCCAAAACACGTGCAAAAAAAAAAAAAAAAAACGTACGTACAGAACGGAATGGACGAAACTGGAAATAAATATAATAGATTATTTAACGTGTTTCAAGATTTATTCATTTTTTTTTTAAACATTCGAACTAGGAATGCCAGATCCAAAAATAAAAGCATGCATCATGAAGCATTTACGCTCTCTGTTGGCGATTAAAATAGATTTTCACTTAAATTTTTCGTACAACTTAGAAGTCTCTATGAAATCAGAAAAATGTATGTTTTTGTGATTTAGTTATCTATTCAAAGTCGGCTGTCAGCGTGCGTAAACACTGTACTATTACTGTACTCTAGCAAATATTCTATAAATAATGCTTCCTAGTATTTATTGCACGCCTCAAGTGTACTGTGGACACGTTATTTAATATGAACTGTGGAATTATTAATTGTGAACTGTATTGAATATGGTAACGTCTGCATTCGTAAATGAATTTTTTAACTGCACAGTGTAAATAAATATAATTGCAATAATATTTAATATAAGGGGTATTTTAAAGAGCATTTATAATGGTGTATATGGTTATATTGATCAAACTGTTTCCGTAAAAATAGAAATGATTTCGTGAAGCTATATAAATTTTATCAGTGACTAGGCCAATGTTACGCAAAGTAAATAAGTTTTTTCTGTTCTTTTTCGCAATTACAGTCTTTAGCGTGTGTGTTTGTATGAATTTTTGATAAGTTATTAATGGTCTGCTTTAGCACTATAACTGTGTTTATTGGAGAGGGGAGGGTAGAATGAAATTTGGTTATCGTTATCGTCTTCGTCTTTCCCCCCTCCCTCCAAAAACTGTTTATCTTATTGAGAGGTAATAAAATAAAAATAATTTTTCCCCTACTACTGAAATAAAATTTGATTATCATGTTAGTTATACATCTAGGAGTCCATTAGCATGCATTAATATATGAACTATTTTTAAACTATCATTTACATGTATATTCGTGATTAAATGCTCCTGTAAATACAGAGATGTTAATAATTTTACTATATCAAGGACATCATCAGAAATATATTCTACGTAGATAATGAATAAAATATAGCTAAGGAGTTGAATAAATTATTCAGCTGTGTCATTAATTTATATTACTTTATATGATGAATTATGTATTTATCTGTCCTTATTCGTAAGCGATAATTTTTTTCTGTTCTTCTTCCTTGTAAAGAAATAAGGCGTTAAATGTTCTAGACATAGTTAGCTGTATTTATGATAAAGTATACCTGTTTGGTTTATTTAATTATGCAGGAAAGTTGGTATAAATCTGTAATAATTCTAAAGTAAAGCGAAAATGTATTTAAATAAGAATGGCGCAAAGAAATAGAATTCCCATATATACGTAATATACATTATGTGAAATTGAAATAGCAGTACCATAAAGGGAAAATATGTTTTTCTTAAACAAAAGTGGTGAAATAGTTAAATATTATACCATATGACAGTACAAAGTGCCCCCCCCCAAAAAAAGCAGCCATTTTTAAAAAAAAATTTATGATGTTTCCCATAGCGACAGTGACAGTAGTCACTAGATGACAGTGACTAGAAATAGATGACAATATCAAGCGACGGTATGAGCAGTTAAAATCATATTACATAGCGGGTATGAAATAAACGTAGGCATTTTTTATTTCTGAGGATGTTTTCTGTAACGATATCGACAATACTTTCTAATCATCATCTACGTCACCAAGAGATGTCATTTTCAGTTAGAATTATATTGCCAACTATTTGTTATGCTAGGTAGAGGAGGAGCATGATTATCTAAGCCTACAACGACTTAGCTCTAGATTTTAGGGGGCCCGAAATAATTCTATAGATCATCATAATTTTATTTTATTTTTCTTTCCTAAAATCGAACTGAAAAGTGTTTTTTTAGGCTTTTTCATGATATATATGTATTAACAGATGATAATTAAATCAAGAAAGGAGTTAACATTCTAAACATAAAATTTTATTAATACAACATAATAAAATTAATGTAAAAAATGTTGTTGAACATTCCGTGGTCTTTTTCAAGGAGCAGCCGAACAATTTTCAGTAGAGCCACGTTTCTGAATTATATCATCTGTTTATTGAATTGTGTTTTTTTCAGTTAGATATATGTGCTTCTCGTTAAACTGTTAACCCCTTTCTGATTTAATTATTACTGATTATTTAATTAAATAAGCAGCATACCTTATGACTTTAATAATTTATTATTTTAATTTTGAAATATCTAATTTTTTTTTGTTTTATATATATATATGTAATGATCCTACCGGCTAATTGGAATGAAAAAGAGAAAAAGACGTAGCAAATGGTGATGGCGTAGAGAGCGTAGATCCATATTAAAATGAATTCTGGATGCTTAGAATGCTAAAATGTTGAATCTGTAATAATCACAGACTTGTCAGCCGAGTAAGATTAAATATTCATTTTTTATTCCAGTTGATATTCGTGGCCACAATTTACTTGGCATTCTAATTGGGCCTATTCAAGAACATTTACATTTTTTAATTCTGCAGCGCTAGGAAGAGAGCGACGAAAATAGTGTCTTAAACCGAAGAAAGGCGGAAGCTAAAAGTGCGCAGTTATCAAATATGGAAACTCACCAAGAGAAGGTTTTGGTTTAGGTTAGAAAAATTTCGAGTTCTCAAAATTTTGAGTTCAAGTTCCGAATAAGCTATGTCATCAGCTTTACGCAAGCTCTGTGGCATAGATTAATTTAGAAATGACACAGACCAGAAAAGTTATTATTAGTCCAAAGGGGCTTTGCCCCTGAAGGATTATTGTTTTCGTTTTGGCATTTTGCGTTGATTTGCTATATATGTCCGATTCACTTTTAAAATTGTTGCCACCAAATATTATCGCCCTGTATTATATTTGAAGAAGTTAAATAATGCAGAATCTGCATAAATGTTATGTATGTTTCTCGCATTGTGATAAAACAAATGTACCTAGAGTCATCAAATTTTGAATGACGCAATCCTTCTGCGAATATGGGCATCTGGAAGCCCAAATTTGGAATTTGTTTTTATCTCCAGCGCGGGAAATTGTGTATCGGAAATTCTAAAGATATGCTCATTTTAAAATTATTTTGCGATATTGCTGTTGAACTGAATTTTATGGTTTAAGTGCGAAGAACATTATATTTAATAAATAAAGGTAACACAAAAAACGTTAAAAAAAGCCCCTTTGGACGTAATTTAAAATCTGAAACATTTATTTGCCGAGTTCCACATAATATATTCCTGGATATTCTTGATACATATCTCCAATCACACATCATTAATGAGTGCGATAAACACCCCCACGGTTTTACATAACTTAGCACATCATCAAACAATAGACGATACAACGAAGCAAGGGACACGCACTAGCAGGGCAAGAGAGAGCGGGAAGAGTTAATATGATTTAGCAATGGGGTATACTTATAGAGTTTACATTTTCAACAGTGATTGAGTAAGAGCAATCGCATTGCAGGTAACATAACTGGGATTAATTTTCAGGTGATGTAATTAGTTTTAAGACAGGAAGGGGACTTAGCTAAATTAAAATGAGGGATTAAAAAAAATTATTGTTAATTGAAGCTAATAAAATTGTTTCATATTTTATATCTTACGTATATACATGCGCACCTTGCACACAAAAATCCTTACCGAGCTGTTATTTTTGTAGCCATTGGTCGCAGACTTGTACTTCTAATTACAAAATTGTTTTAAATGACGCAAAGATCATTTTAGTATTTTATAATTAAAGAATCTAATTTTGCATGTATTTCGAAATTTAACTTCTTTCCTCTGTCTTTAAAATAAAATACAGAACTTTTGATTCCTGTACGAGAAATATTGACTGACATATTTGGTACAGTGGAACCATAAATCACGAACAAATTTTCCTCACGAAACGGTGCCATGGATGACGAACGATGCCTCAACATACGAACAAGTAAGCAAGCAACAACAAATTATATTCCAAAGTTCAGAACGTCACGTGACGTGTAAGATTCGTGTAAAATGACGTTATTAGAAAAACATCTGCTTATGAACATCGTAGGACGAGAAGGCGGGAAATTTGCAGTTGCTGTGTGGCTTTCACTGGGCTGTTGTACATCTTTATTCTTGCTTTCACTTAAATTTGTTTGGGATTTTTTTAAAAATTTTTTTATAAATAATTAAATAAGATTCCACGCAACCATAGAAAGAAAATGGTAGTAGCAGATGAAAAAATAATGACTAGAATGATGATAGAAGTGAAGAAAGGAATTATAGACAGACACAATGAAAGAAGCTGATACTTATGCTTTTACAAGCAAATTTTAATATAATTTTGTTAACGCTCTTTAAACCATCGCATTCATACTTGGCTTTAAATTTATAGCGAATTTCGAAAACTTTTTAGCCTTTTTAATTTCCGTTGATTGGAATATTTTTCATTCTAACTTTTTGAAACCGTTGACAAACTTCCAATTCTATCTCGCAATGGCATTATAGTGTCATTTTCTCCCAGTGTTTGTCGAATCGTAACTATAGTTTCATTTTTTTTCCCCCTCTACCGTGGATGGAAAACCTCGCAATGCCTAACTTTCGTGCCGCTTTAAATTTATTTTTTATTCGATTGTTTCCCAATTTGCCGTTTAACGTATTAATATTTATTCAAAGGTAACGCTGC
This sequence comes from Stegodyphus mimosarum, assembly GCA_000611955.2. NCBI lineage: Eukaryota > Metazoa > Arthropoda > Arachnida > Araneae > Eresidae > Stegodyphus > Stegodyphus mimosarum. The sequence goes on from KK118888.1 coordinate 7,454, forward strand.
TAAACTTCTACTAGTGCATTTATGCTTAAAAACGTTATAAAAAGTTAATATGTACTCCTAATTTAAACAGTAGGATCTAATTATATCAGCCCACCAGCGTCTGAGCGGTAAAGTCGCTGAAAACTGGTATTTCAACCCGGGTTCAAAAAATCGTGGTGAACGGGCCTGGTTGCGTGTAGTGAACGGGCCTTTTTCGTGTTATTCCTTGTGTGTAACATGGATACAAGTCAGTTTCTCTTGAAAATTTTACACGAAGTCAGCACTCGAGTTGCTTTGCTTTAATCAATTAACCTGAGCTTTTAATTGTACATTACATAAATAAATAAACAACATTGTGAGCAGTAATTGGTATTTTTTTTTTTAATTCGTGCATTGAAAAAGAGAAATTGTAAATTGATTTTATTCCTTAAGCAATATTTAAAATCAATTTAAGAATATAAATAGAAAATCTGAATGATTAAAATTATCACGCATGGCTTATTAAATCGAGTAAATAGTGAACTTGTATTAAACGTATTGTAAATTGTGCAAAATTATTAAAGCGCATTATTTAAAGAGGGGGAATAGTGTTACTGGAATTTTTAAACCAACTTTGATAGAGGATATTTTAAGATGAATGATTTTCTGCTTTAACGAATGTGAAATTGAAGCTCTTAATGTACTATCCGAGAGGAACGATCCATTCGCGTATAGCAAACGAGTAAAAAAAAAGTAGGATCTCTTTCTTTCTTCCCCCCTTTTTTATGTAATTATTATTGTACTTTGCTACGGGCTTTTCTCGGTTGCGGATGTCATTCTTTTTATAAAGACCTTAAGTTCTGACATTTCTGTATATGGTCGACGTACCGAAGATTTTTAATGACGCTCATCAACGGAGTTCTGTGTCTGAACGGGGAAGGTGAAGAGAAAGAAAATTCGAAGTTAATGATGTAACTTGGAAATTATACTGTTAATGAGAACGCGGATATATTATTTTTAATCTGCGTATTGTTCACGTTTCAAAACTGTATTGTAGTTCTCTCATGGGATTTTCAATTTTAAGTACCTTGCATTAAGTAATTAAACGTTATGAATCCAGGTACGATCGATATCTGAGTTTCGCATTTCCGTAATTTTAATACTTTAGGTAAGAATTTCTGATGTCGTACTGAACTTAATGCATAATAAAAGAACTTTAAAAGCTAAATACACTATCCGAAATTCTTTTTGCAACGTGAGATTTGAATAGTAAGGACTCTATCTAAAAAATAGTTTCAACTCTTTAAAAAATTTAAGGTTTCAGATTTTAATGGTTACCCAAAAGGATTTGTTAAGGTTTTTTACGCTCTCGCTGAGATTGCAGTAAGCCGGTCTGCTGTTACACTCACTCTTGCTAACCCCCCTTTTTTTTTTCTTTTTTTTTTGTCATTTTAGCTTTATTATTAAGCATCATTTTCTTCGCACTGTCGCCATATACAATACAACAGCAAAATTATAAAAATTTTAAAAGCAGCGTACGTTTAGAATTCCCGATGCAGCATACATTTTTCTGTTCCCCCCCCCAGTCTTTTCTAAGTTCATCATATCATTGTTCGTTCCCCCCCAAAGATGGCTTTATTTTTATTTTATTTTATTATTATTGTTATTAACATTTTGTGCGTTTACTTTATTTATTAAATATAACGTTTTTGGCGCGCTTACGCCGCATAAAATTCTATTCAACTGCAAAATCACAAAATATTTAAAAACAACATATCTTGGACAGTCTCGTGCGCTGGAGATAAAAATTTTTTTCCCGTACAGTGTTGCCACTGTTCTCTCTACAATCGTTCAGTTTGTTAATCAAAACATGAAATAGATAATAATAATATATAATACAAAATATGAAATAGATAATAAAGCAAGTTCGAAATTCTAAATTCCGGCTTCCAGGTGCCCATGTTCTGCTGTAGGAATACGTAACTGAAAATTTGATGGCTCTTGGAATCACAATGCGAAAAACATGCATACATTCATGCAGATTCTCCATTATTTCATTTCCTTAAATATAATAATATTTCGTGGAAGAACCTTCAAAAGTGATAAACCGTTTATAATTATTTTAACGCAGAGTGCCGTTTCGAGACTAATAACCATTTGGGACTAACGTCCCTTTTGAGCTAATAAAATAAAAGAAGTGCGTAGGTATTCGTACTCTTCTTGAAATTTCATGACATTTGGAGCATTTTTCAAAAGCGTATGAAAAAAGTAAAAGAGTCTGTTGAAAATAGAGAAAGTACTCCTTGCAAAAAAAAGGGGTGAGAGTTCTACATCTCCCGTTCTACTGGACCGATTGTCGAAATTAAACTTGCGTTTTCTATGTCTCGAAAGCGCGACTTGGGATATATATTAGTTTTATATATTGCGTTGGTCTAACATAGGTATTTTGGCACAAAATCGAACGCTTTTTTTAAGTAACATACCATTTTTTTCCATATTTAGATTCTACGGCTCAAATTATGCCTAGATTTATCTTGGCGAAATTTTAAAATTTATCTTGGCGCATTTTTTTTTCAATTTGCGCCCAAAGAATAATTCACTTGGCGAACTTCTTAATTCATAGTAACTTATTCTCCTTTCCAAGTCATCATTCATACTTTCAAATAATTTTACCAAAGTACCTAAACTACATTTGGCGTTATTATCCCTTATATCAAATATGCCTAATATCAAAACGCTTTAATATCTAAATTTACATGATCATAGGAAATTTTGAATTCTCTAATTTTTTCCAGATTACTTAGAAATACATCTACTTTAAGGTGATGGTAATTGTGTAGGTTAAAATTCATAATTTGTTCGCAAAATTTATAAAAATTATTTAAAAATACTAATTTTAAAAATAACTCATAAAAGTGGGTGAATTTTATTTGGAATGAACCTAAATTTCGAAATGTGAAAGGAAGAATCAAATGAGTGTGATAAAAAAGAAATATTAATAAATATATATGAAATTCAATTAATATGGAGGAGCTGAAATTTTGAGAGCTAATTTTTTTAAAAACTACTCGTGCGGCTTTTACAAAACTTTGCACAAACTGAAACTCTACGTTATTAGCCATATCATTGATTTGGCGTGTAACTGTCGTCTGAAAATGGTATTAATCAATGATTTTAGATGGAATTTTCACTCAGTATCGTTTCAAGTGTATCTTCTCTAACTCGAAGTATAAAGGTCTCATCTATAGAATATATTGTCCTGCTTTTCTAGATGTAAAACCTGCAATTTAGGAAGGTTTCTAAGGCTTTTCTAATCGTCAAAATTGAATTAGTAGAAACAACTTTGAATTCTCGGTTTTTCATTACATTGTCGCAAAAAATTTGACAGGTTTACCTTTTACATTTACATGCTTCGTCTTAATATTTAAATTTCGCAGATTTCATACACTCGATTGCAAGCACTTTGGAACATAAAACGCACTGATGTTTTTGTTCACTCTTATTGCCAAATAACCTTATCCAAATAATTCAAAATTCTAAATACAGTAGAAGTCCATTAGTCCGGCATCCAACAGTCCGGAATGCCCGATAGTCCGGCATCGCTCCGGAAAATTGTAAAAATTTTGGTTTTCTCCAAAAGTGTGTCTTTAAAGCAAATAAAACCGCTCGAGAGCTATTCGGAAGTTTCCGGGGTAGTTCGAGATCATCCGGAAGCGCTCGGTATTGTTCGGAAACAATTAGCGGCCGGCTAGTCTCAGCTGTCACAACAAATTCAGGTGCAGTGTAGCTCCGTTAATCAATCACGAAGCGTCTTCGCCATTTTTTTGTGCGTTGTTGTTTTGTGTCCTTTCACATCGCAGTAAACGTAACTTTTGAAACTGTTTATAAAAAAAGTGATTTTCGTTCTAACTGTAC
>KK118888.1:13127-35630 GCA_000611955.2 Stegodyphus mimosarum
CTTTGTTGTATATTTGCATACTGTATTTTTAGTTTAATTATTAACCTAATTGTTCTTATAATTACCGCCCGATAGACCGGAATTTTCGGTAGTCCGGCACCGAGCCGGTCCCGAACGTGCCGGATTATCGGACTTCTACTGTAACTCGATTGCAAATGCTATAATATTTATGATAAAAGCATTTTTTAACAGCTATAATTACCACTTTTAACGACAGTATCATCACTGATATTAATATCATAATCACATACAAATTCTGCACTATTAGGATTCACTTCAACTACTGCAAAAATGAAAGGTGTCATCGCGTTCCTTTCTGTTCAAAGATCGGTTTGAAGTCAGTTTTCCTTTATGTGCAATACAGTGGCTCCCAAAAGTGTTCGTACACTTATGATTTTCATTGAAATAGGGCTGTATCCATTAATTAAAAGTAAACTTTCTGAATGAAATTTTAATAATGAGATCTATAATCTGTTCGTAACAAAATTACATGAAATATTTTTTAAATATAGCGAAACTTTATTACTTTTAATTTTTAGACTTTTCTTTATTACTTTAAATTAGTTTTAAACTTTACGAAAGTTTACTTTTAAGTAATGGATAGAGTCCTATTTCAATGAAAATCATAAGTGTACGAACACTTTTGGGAGCCACTGTATATTGTTGCATGCGTACAGGTTCGTAATGGATTGAATGCACAAGTCGATAAAAAGTTAATAAAATTTATTCTTTTCACAAGAAATAAAACAAAATACTGAAATATTTCCTCAGAGATATTCGTACGATATCACGATATCTCAAACGTTAAACAGAATTCAATTCAAAACACATAATGTTAATATAATCTCACAGCGAATTCGCTACAGTCAAAAACAGCATTAAGTAAACAAACATTTCGCTTGAAACAACAGCAACTGAGCTGAGATGTTTTAATTCGGCTTTTATAAGCTTTTTAATTATTCACTAGAACATTCTGGTAAACCATATTTTTTCGATGGCAACAGCAAATGCGAGATATTTATTTATTAAATATTTAAATGCACGCACTCTTTTATTTTTACTTTTCCGACTTAGCTTTCTCTTCAAAAATCGTCTGCATTGCACGGGAAAATAAAACAATTTTAATTATAATTCTAAATAAATAGCTAAATAAATACGAAATCCGTAACAGTATGTAACAGAGACAACTACTGACGTCTCTCTCTCTTAAGAAAGATTTCAAACAGTTACATGACTATAGGACTAACGGGATAAGGAACGAATAAATGATGCATGCAATTTCTTATATGAGACTTACTAAGTTATAAATTACTTACTAATTAGAATTTTTGATCTGATTCACCCGGATTTTAAAACAGGTAGAATCGAAAATTTCGTCCATCGACATCTGCGAAAATACAAATAAAAAGATTAATGCAGAAACATGAACAATATTCAACAAGTAGTGCGGTTTGTTGGTGTACTTGATATTTTATTGCATCTCCAAGAATCTCCATTAACTTCCTAACTTTCTATTAAGAAAGTCGTAAACACATTGGAAGGTTTGGTACTTCAGTACATTGTGATGAACTGGTTGAATATTTGGTTGGGTTACAAGTTCGGCGTCTGCCTCAACGATGGAGATCATTTGAAAGTATATCTAAAATTTGCCGCAGATGTGGATAGGATGCATGGCAAGAGGCGACATCTCTGTCTTCATATTTAATACCATTAGGCTCTTTGTTATGAGGATTTAGGAGGATACTTACTCTGCATCACTGTCTAATCTCGAAGCCCTTTTTATTGTCACTATGCTGTGTCTCTGATCGATTGTGATATTAAATTCAGGTGTATCAGACGAAGTACGTAATCGGATACAGGTATGCCATATTTCAGTTTCTGGTAGTTTGATGAAAATGCTCTTTAAAACCGGCTTACTTGTATTTTTCGTTCCAAAACACTTACTGAAAATGCTAAGAGCAAGTAATGCAAAGTTGGATTTTTTCAAACTTAACGGACAGTACGCGAAAGATGTCTGATATATATTGATATATATATAATCTGAATATAAAATAAAATATAATGTAGTGTAAATTTAAATAAAAAGAAAAATTAAGTCAAAAAAAAATCCAGATTACCCGCAAGCTGGAGTAATTTATTGGTAATAATTATTAAAACAAATTCAAAGCAAATTCAAATATGATGTCCGATTTCGCAAAATAGAATAATGAATTGGCACAAGATTTGCAAATTTGTTAAAAATGCAAATAACCACCGTATGAACTAATTGTAAAAACTAACTCGAACGAAAGATCACTTCATGAGAAATATGAAAAATTAACGGTAAAAATGGATTTTACATTTTCCGGCACATCTTCAGGAGATTGGTATATTGTGAAATGCAAAAGAAAAAAGCCTCTTTCTGAGCGAGGAACAGTGAAGGGAAGGGGGGGGGAATGTTCACCTCTTTGGCATTTAATAAGGCTGGAATAGAAATGGTCTTTTGTTTGTAACAGAAGTAAAGTATTTATATGTTTGTAATTGTCACACATCTGGTAAGTGCCTCCTTTTCAAGTATCTGGTTGTAACGAAAATTTTCCGCTCAAAAACGTTCTTAGTAAAGTTAGAGAGGGGGAGGAACATGAAAGCGGTACATTTAGTAATCGCCACCCAAATCTATGATTTTCTGACAACGTTTTGGTAGATTTTAAAGGCCTTCGACCCAGAAACTTGGTGGCCAAATTCAAAAACAGATCAATCTCACTTCGAACGTCCTGCGCAGAACGGAAGATAGCACCAGTAAGATGTGAAAATGCTGCAGATGTGAAAAAAGGTAGAAGTCCGAAGGAGCGATGTCTGTGCTATGATGGAATGGGATGTCTGCGCTTGAAGGGTATGCCAAAAGATTCTGTTCGAGTCCATACAGAGTCCAAGAGGGTAAATGCTCACACATGTGGTTTTTCATTATCTTGATAAACATTACCTTTTTGCGCCGCGATTCAGTTCGACATTTTTCCTTGATAGCAGTGTCAATAGGGACAAGCATCTCTGTTGACGCTGTTACACCTTACTTTCGAGGCTTTTACCCCGTTTTCCAGATTCTCTTTGTGGATAATACCACGGCAATCCCACCAGATACAAAGCATGATCTTTATTTAGTCAAATTACGCTGCCGACGGACTCAAAGGGTGCAGACCAACTCCTTTTTCGGCCTATGTTGTTGAAGTAAATTCATTTTTCATCACAAGTGATGATCCGGCCCAGAATTTTGTTTTTGCGTTGATATTCGAGCAAGCTCGAACACTTCACATCTGCCCTTATCTGTTTGAGTCAGCTCATGTGGCACCCAGCGATTGAAGTTGTACGTCAAGTATGTGTGATGCATAGTGCGACTAATGGACATGGCACTAACGTGTATTTCCTTAACAAGCTCTGGAGTGGTTGCATTCCGATTTGCTTCCACAAGTTGTCATAGGCGGGTCTCATCAACATCAGTAGGCCGACCAGAGCGCTTTGCTTCTTAAATGTCATAATTCTTGTTTTTGAACTTTCGGTAGCAAACCTTCACATTATCATATGATACAAGACTAGTGTCTAAAGCAGTACATATGATTTGATGACATTCTATAGCTGACTGTTGGCAACAGAACTGGAAGTAAATGGTGGTTCTAATCTGGTAGTGTGATAGTTCCATTTCAGACACGTTGTACTTAATGATAACGATTGTTTACCAATTTCACAACACAGTGTTCTAAAGAAAGTCTCTTTCTTTCAAATGCCAGAAATCGTTTGAGAAAATATGATCAAACACGCCAACGTGAACTGTTTGCGCAGACGATATTTGCCGTGGCGGGAAACTTTCGTCAAAACCCGGTATTTCCTATCATTAGTAACAAGAAAAGTTAGAACGACTTAATGTACAGTTTTTGAAATTGCAACTCAAAATAAAAATGAAGAGGCGTTTTCTTATGAATAAGAGTAATTTTTAGTAGCATTGAATTTTTTCATGAAGTTCTTAACGTCAGTGTAAATTCTTTTAATTCTTAAAATTTGGACTATCATTATATTTGAAGTTACTTTTTTAGAAACACTGGAATTGTAATGGATAAGATGTTTAGTATTTTTTTGATTATTTCTACTGTTCATCCAAATATAATTCAGAAACTGGCTCTGGTGATAGTTCTGTCTGCTCCTTGACAGAGAACAAAGAATTATCAATTGTTATTTAAAATATGATTTTTTTTGGGTTTATAGGAATATTGCTTTTTATTTTTGTAGTAATCAACTTTTAATTTTAGTTACGTTTTCGAAGTTTTTTGATTCAATTGTTTTCAATATCCGCTTTCGTATTAGAAAATTAGTCACATTTATTCGATGGTAACTCAGACATTTTCTCTTTCTTATATAATATAGTAATAATAATCTAAAACAGTTTGTGATATGCTAATAAATTATCTTAATAAGTCTGTACCACTTAAGTAACAAAAAGATTTTTCATTTACATGTTTTCTTGTTTTACAAGAACTGTTTTTATTTATAATATACTTTTAGAAAGTAGGCAAACAAGAAACATAATTTGTCCAAACTGTAGTGTTTAACTGAAAAATATAATTTTTGAACAAAATGCGCAAGAGCGAAGAAAACATTTTCCGGTATTGCATTTGTTGGTGTGGTAATCATTAGAAATTCATGTGCTATTATTTATTGAGTTGTTTGGAAAGCCATGACGCATTTGTTCTGTGTTCTTCAAAGGTCTTTTATTTAGGTAAAGGAGGGAAAAAATATTAGCTTTCAGATTTTATATTACACCCAAAGGGGTGTTTTTTTAACGTTTTGTGTGTTACATTTATTTGTTAAATATCCTGTTCTTCTCACTTAAACCACATAAAATTCAATTCAACGGCATTAGCAGAAAATATTTTAAAAAGGCATGCTTGCTTTGAAATCATTGATTTTGTTAATAAAATATTCCTTAAAGTTTTACAAAATACGAAATAGGTTGTAGGGATTTATATTTACTTTCCCTAACCAGTTAAGTTTATGCTTTCTTTCCTTTAAGCCTTCATTCCCCTAATTGTCGGTGCCAGAATGTTTAAATTTGGTAGCGCGCATAAAGGAATGCGAATTCTGCCATTAGGAGTAAATGTTTAATACTGAGTTTTAAAAGAAAGTTTAGGAAAAAAAAAAAAAAAAAGAGTGAGCAAGTACCTTTGTAGCGTGAGCTTCTGTTTTTGCATTTATAGCTGGTTAAAGTGGCGAAACTCCTTTGTCGCCACGAGAGTTCGGCGCGGTTTTAGGTAACAGGATTATCTGAGCCCTGGGGAAAAGTCTACTGTTGTGTTAATATTTTTGAATTTTAAGTTTAATTCTTGTTAGTTGAGTTACCACCCGAGCGAGGCGTAGTCTGTTAGCGTCAAGTCGACGCATTGTGAATTTGAAGGAGTTAAATAAAGGGTTCTTTTAACTCTTCTGCTGTCTGGTTCTTGCACGTACTTCAGCTGTCATTCTGAAAATTAAGTAACTAGACATTACAAAGTAATAAAAAAAATTCGAAATTTGGTCATCCAGGTGCTTATGTTTGGGTGGAGAATTACGTTATTCAAAATTTGATGGTCTGGATACCGTCGTTTTTTCATAGCGTATGGAAACATACATACATTCATGCAGATTCTTCACTTTTTAATTTCTTTAAATATAACACAGGGCGATAATATTTGGTGGCAACAATTTTAAAAGTGAAATAGACGTTTACAGTGAAACAACGCGAAATGCCGTTCCGAAACTAATAGCCCTTCTGGGCTAACAATGATCAGTTATTATATATCGCCCGTTTTGTTTGATAACTATTTACTTTCTTTAAATGAGCTTCGTAATTCCTCATTCACAAAAGAACTTAGCTTTACCGGCGAAAAGCTGACCAAAGTGCTGATTTACGGCCTCGTCTGAATTAAATGCTAAATCACGAAAAAGGAGAGAGAAACAAGTGAAAGTCTGAGGGCTGTTGATCAGGTGAGTATGATAAGCTTAGCAACACTTTTCATCCAAACTCAAATAATTTTTGTCAGTGATCAAACTATTGTGTGATCTTGTTTCTAATATCCTACCAACGACCAATAAATCAGTCAGACTGTATGCTGTCTTCAACTGCACAATTTCAACAAACCATCTTCCAGAACTCATTAATCGTATTAGAACTGCATGTTTGATCTCATGAAAAGAAGTATTGAAGTTTGGATGAAAAGTTTTGCCATGCGTATCATACTCGCGCTATTTTGTGCCGTCAAATTTTCACTTTCGCTCTCTTCAAAATTTTTTTCTTGGTGTAACATTCATTTCAGATGTGGCCATAAATCAGCATCTTGTTCAAGTTTTCGCCCATAAAGGTACATTCTTTTGTGAATGTGGAATTACGAAGGTTATTAAAAAAAAAGCAAAAATGTAACGAACGAAACATTCAATACACTACTGGCTGATCATTGCTCTTTATATAAATAAAGGACCTTTGAAGAAAATTGAAAAAATGCGTTATAACTTTTCACTCAACCCAATAATATATTTATCCCATATGTTTTTTACCTAAGGAAAATACTCCAGTTCCTTTTAGAAAACTGTTATTTATTTATATATCAGAATAGATTTCGATATCGCATCACATGTTATTTTTCATAGTTTGGAAGAATCAGTTTTGCAGTCAATTAGTTCTATGTCTTTCTTCGTAACTATAATTTTATTGCGTTTATTAAAATTACATAGTCTTCATCATTCTAATATAGATATTGTAGAATATCAGAATGAATAGTTCAACTTCGTTTTATATGATGCTTAAAAGTGTTCTTCACTTTATTGCTTTCGTAGTTCGTCAAGCATGAGTTTCGGGGTAAAACCAGTGATATATAAATTAGCATTTTCCCAATACTGACCCACAAGTGGCTGAGTAATTAAGACCGCTGAGTACTAGTAGTTCGAGCTCGGGCGAAAGAGGTGGCTGCATGGCTGTTTTTCGTGGCTTTCCTCATGTGTAACGTGAATACGGAGCCAGTTTACCTTAGAAAGTCCTCGCCTTAGGCAGCTAGCTCTTGAGTGCTTTGCCATGTTCAAATAACCAAACTCAGTAATATATTTCACTGTCATTTTTTATCGGTTGTAACACTATTATTATCAGAAAAATATGTATTTTTTTAATCCTGTAGAATTTGAGTTTGTGTATGTGTTGAACTGAATATGTTTTAAGTGTATGAGAACTTTTTTAACGCACAAACGATAGAATTAAAAAGACGGTAAAATAATGTAAGTATACTTTTAAAAGTTTCAATCTCCCCCCGGAATCCCGATTCAATATATCAGAGAAAGTAGACCAGCTGCGGTGGATACGTTAGCAATCGTGAAATTACAGAAAATAAGAACTTGGGGTATTTCCGTCTGTTTTAGTTACTAAAATTTGGTATACGTTGCATAATTTATTTATTATTACGAACTTTTAAAATGTTTCATGGAATTATGAATAACTTTTTCTTTAAATCAAAACTGCTGAGCTATTAAATCTGTACCCTATAACTTTTAACTGCCTATAATCACTGATGAATTGTACTAAGATTTCTCTGAAATCGAATAAACTTAAAATGGAAACATTGGGGATTTTAATTAAATACTTCTGAAATTTTCCCGAGGAATGGTGCTTTTTCCCCATTCAGGATGGCAGACGAAAAGTTTAAAAGTGCATTTTGTCTGAGTCCCTTCATAAACATTAACATCCTTTTGTAAAGGCAGATGTATTTTGATTCCTTTTATTTGAAGCGTAAATATTGAAATTCGTTTTATTTTGAATGTATTTAAAAATGAAATTATTATTGAAAAATAATATGTGCAAAAATTAACTTTATCTGTTGTTTATGTGAGCTGGATAAGTTAGAAAAAATTATCTCGAAAAAGTGTTATTTTTTGAATGAGGTTCTACCATAATTGTTTGCAATAATAAATTTAAGTGTTTTGCGTAAAATTAAAGGAAATATACTTTATCAGCGTAAAAACTACCTGTCTATAGTGTTTAGTTAGTTGAGTTCTCAGCTGAGAAAATTATTAAGTTATATATATTTAATATGTCTTTGATAATGATCGTTAAAATGTTATTAAAAAAACAAATGGAAATTTTGTTTGATTTCAGTTACTAGAGCAGAGTTTTATAGGTTTATCTGATAATATACGTTGCTTGTGCCTTAAAATGAAAAAATTTAAGTCAAAATGTTTCTGAGAGTTTATGAAGTGTAAATAATTTTTGTAATGTACAAAGCAAACTACCGTTATACAGACACTAAATGTTACACTATGGGGAAGGGCGCTTTTAATGCAAGTTTTCTGGGTTCCATTGGATTATTACGAAGCATTGTAGCGCTATGTGCCAAATTGCAGCCATGCCTTTTTATTTATTTATTTAATTATAACTTGTTTCACCATCAGGTGGAGGACTTTTTAGAGGGAAATACCGACTCATATCCACATTATACATGGGAAAAACCACGAAAACGCTCATGCAGCCAGCCCATTGACGGCGGCACTCGAACCCCAGACCGAACTACCAGTGTTCAGTGGTTTTTACCGCTTGGCCGCTGGTGGGGGGGGACAATGACGCCTTCATGGAAGATTTTTTAAAAGAACAGGCTGCTATTCGTGTTCTACGCGAGAAAAACCTTGAAAATTCCCGTGCAGCCAAACCATTCTTCGTTATTTGAACGCAGTTTGAACTATCAGTTGTATGGGGATGTTACCACTTTACATTGGTGTGCTTTGAAGTATTATGACGTAAACATTTCAATTAACATAAAAGGGCCGACACTGCTATGTAAAACAACTCACATGTGTAATGATGTCAGTACTATAGTGTAAGCCGAGAGTTTCTTACCACTATGCAAGTGGAGTAATTTTGCACTGAAATTATATTATTTCATCTCCTGTTAAATGATTTGATCAGAATATTAAACAAAAATCCTTCTCTATCCTATATCTCTCGCAATCGATACCTGTGTGAAGGTTTTGACTAAAAACTGACGATCATAAGGTGCCGTGAATAAAAAAAAACTTAAAAAAAGTAGGCTATTTATTTATGATATACACTGGTGTGCAAAAATTAAGGACGAGACGGTTTTTTCAATATAACTTTGTACAAAAGCTTTCCAAATCAACACATTTAATACCGTAAGATCCCCAATACGTAAGGACATGAGTAATGTAAGCAACACTTACTAAAAGAGAAATCAGAGGGATAAAAAGAAGCTTTATTGAAAACGTAGCATGGAGCGCAATGCGACTAAAGACCGAAACATCCCTGTGATGGGTGTCCAGCAAGAAACATCCGGTCTTTAATAGGGGATATGATCTCCCCTGACTGCTAGGCAGGTTTCACATCATTTGTGCATGCTGGATATGTGGTTGTTAATGAACTGTTGAGACACTGCTGCTCGTTCCTCTTGTAGCACCAATCGCAGTTTCGGAATCGTTACTGGCGATAAGTTACGTGCTGCCACGGGTCTCCCTAGTAAGTTCCGTACATGCTTGACGGGATTTAGATCCAGAGACCTTGCCGACCAATCCATGTGTTCAATATCTTCACTCTCCAACAGCTCTTCGACAGTAACTGTGCGATGAGGTGGAGCGTTGTCGTCCATGAAGAGGAATTGAGGACCCATAGCCCTTGTGAAAAGACGCATGTAAGGAAGAAGAACCTCGTTACAATAGCAGTCCCAGGTGACGAACCTCCTTGGGAGATATGAAGGTCGGTCCGGCTACCAAGCATTATGTCTGCTCGAACGAGAACTCCGCGACCTCCAAAACAGTCCCTTTTGATGATGTTGAAGGGGTTATTGCGCAAGGTCCGTACAGTGCAGATGTGTAAGTGTCTAGAATCGCAACTCAGACTAAATCTGCTCTCATCTGTAAAGAGTACTCGTCCCTATTCATTGTCTCTCCAGTTCCGGTGTTCCCGGCACTACAGAGAACGCCTTCTCCGATGGGCAGGCGTTAGAGGTACACACCGTACAGGGCGTCGTGCAAATAGACCACCACCGTGCAGTCTTCTGGCCACGGTAAAACGCGATATGGGTCGTCCAGTCGCCTGTGTCGTGTGTCTATCGATTTCTCCCGCTGTCTGCCGCCTGTTTCTTCTGGCCTGTAAGGCAATATACCGGTCATCTGCGGGTGTGGTTCCTCGTGGACGACCACTACTAAACCCCCGGATAGCTGTTCCTGTAGTTTGAAATTGTCTCCAAAGTCGTGAAACGATGCTGTGAGCAATTCCGAACTCTGCAGCCACACTTGTCACACTGCGGCCTTCCTCCAACTTCCCAATGATTCGACCTCGGGTAAAAGCATCAAAATGTCGTCTAACAGATTGATTATTCGCCATTTCTCGCTGAGGCAGCAACTCGGTGTGATTTTAACTGCTATACGGCGTGCAATCTCTTTTGCCAGAAATACTGATCTTACACCGACAACATGCTTTATACTACTCAGACACTCCCCCATTACGTCTACCTGCATGTCTGCGCATGTGCTACCGTACATCACCTTACTTAATCTCCTGATTGGTCTTTCTGTCCGCTCTGCCTCTTCGTTCAGCTGATATGCTAATTTTTCGACTTCGTCCTTAATTTTTGCACACCAGTGTACACGTTCATACGGTTTTTGGATGCTCTCGTAGAAATCATTTATTGTAATACCCCTATTTGTGTTATCATGTTTTAAATTCTATAAACGTTTGAGAATGACTTTTAAAAAGTAAAATTTCAGTTTAGACAAAATCCGTAAGCGTCGTAGCTGTGAATTTGGATGTTTGAAATTGTTTACATTTTCCTTTGCAGTAAAACTGTCTTAGAATAGATGGATTTCGAAACGATTTTTTGAAAATTTTATTGCTAAGACTTAATTTAATTTAATTATTTATTTATTTGAAGGGGGAGATGATATTTTGTATATATTTTTGTTAAATAATCGAACTAATTATCGTAGGATATCAGTTTTAGCTGTTCATTTAGATGACTTTCTTTTTGCATTACAAATTTCTGTCTCACTTTTGTGGACTTACTTGCATTATCATCCAAAAGTCGAGAGCGCGAAATTATGCGAATGATATAATTTCTGAAGGATGTGTTTGTAATAAGAATGTAAGGAATGAAAGATAGTCATGTATAAACTACCGGTAACTATAGTCAATTTAAAGAATTTGCATTCCTGTAAAAATACATAGTAGTATTAACATTACTATATCTAATGAGGTAGCTTCGTTTCTACATCTCTTTAACTTGAATCTCGCTTGTTCTTCTTGTTGTCTCTACTGCTTATTAGGCCTTAAATCATCCATAAATAATTAGAGAAGAGGAATATGCAGCTGACCCAGTGAAATCATACTTTGAAAGCCGGATTATGTTTACTTAGCTGCTCATAGTATCTTTAGATTTTCACAGTTTCTAAAAATTAATGCTCTGATACATTTTAATACAAGAAAGTTTTTTTTAAAAAAATATTAATTAAACGATTTCCTATAATTTTGTTTAACATATCATATTATGAGGTACTTGGTTATCGGACCATCAGTTTAATTCGTTGTTTTGCTGCATAAAGGGTATTTCTTTTCTTTCAAATGCAATGTCATTATTTTCATTGAAATTTTTTCCTCACTTCTTTGGACTTTTCAAGTATGTCTTCTGGAACGAATTTCCATTTCTTTGTATGGAAAAACAGATTTACTGCATGTTGTGCACATTTCTAAGCAAAAGAAAATAACTGAAGTATTCATTTGAGTATTATATTTTTTTCAAGTTAAGGTATGAATATTTCATTATGATTCATCTGTAAAGCATAGTAAGAGGAAGGAAATATGATAATATGAGATTAAAGATTTTAAAAAAAAAGTTGAAATATAAGTGTATTGCTAAAATATTATTTTTCCTCCCTTTAAAAAAATTGAGTTCTAAAAATGAAAATTTAAAAATGCTTATATTTTGGATGTAATTATTACTTTATATTATGACCACAATGTAAATATATTCTTTTCTTTGCTTTCTATTTAGTTGAAGGATTTGTGAAGCTATGAAAATGAAACTCAGTTAGGATTTGGCCTGTTCATCAGCTGCTAGGTTAGTTTTGCATTTCCTTTTATTTATGATCCAATATTGATATGTATTTTGTTGCATATTAATTTCATTTAAATGATTTACAGAAATATAATTTTTAAAATGCATTCAATTGTATCTTTTTAAGATCTGTTATACCTAGTATATAATTTCGGTTAAAACAGTAAGTAATATCTGTAGTAAGTTTGAAGGGAACTCCATGTAGATTTCTTTCATTTGAAATTTGTCTCAGACTAAATATAGTCAGTGTGCCTCAAGCTTGGGCATACCGAATCGAATAAAAGCAATTAGGGTAGCAGGCATACCGGAACAAATAAAAGAAATTCTGCTACGTCTAATGAAGAACTAGAGAATTAAATCTGTAAAGCATTACGTAATTTTACTATGAATGGATATTTCAAAAGAAAAAAAAAAAAAAAAAAAAGACTTTGCAATGATAGCAATTTGTTCTTATTGAATCTGTATGGTGTCTGAGTGTGGTTTTCGCCTATTAGTGAGATTAATCGCAAATAAACTCAGCTATGCTGCTCTAAAGAATATGCATATTAAAAAGTGAATATATTTGTTTATGTTATAAATCACAGTACCTGCAGCATGCAGAATGGAAGATCACTAGATAAGCCAGTACTATTTTATGCTGAATATGTGATCATAATACCAGCAGTACTACTAAGCAAGCATATCCAGAGCTTTCCATCTGGCTCAAAAGGTTTGTTGATTTACCAGTGTCAGATTCAGTTTATGGGATAACAGACAGATTCAGTTTATGGGATAACAGAATCATCAAGCCATTTTTTTTTATATCAAATTGGTGTGTTTTCAAAGCTTCAACTGTTACATGGGATAGTATTGAGGGATTGGTTATGATCATCCCATTGGAAAAGTGCCAATGTGTTAGGCTAGCTCCATGTAAAGCTGAAGTTACATATGGACAGTATGTTTGAGAGACTGCCCATTGCTACTACTGTTTAAGAAAACTGATATTTAGTAGTAATAGCTAAATACAATCCACATTGCATGACCAGCTAATTTGTAGTCTTTGGCATGAAGGTATGTGCTTGAAGGCTATGAAGGTATTAGCACAGGTATAAGTATAAATCATCAAACTGTGGGTCAGTATTTGAACTATGTAGGACTGCTTGAAACTGGCACTATTCAGACAGGACTGTAGAAAGCTTTGGAATTTTAGTAAGTCTACTGAAACTGAGCTGTGAAACAATGGATCATGTCTTGTTCTTTATAGAAAATGAAGTTTTCAGTTGAATCAACTAAACTGCATGTTTTCTTGACTTCAGATTTGGAACATTATAGGAAAATGAAGAGCAGCTCTTGATCCACTGCCAGAAAACAAGCAAATCTAATCCATGGTGTTGAGGAAGAATGAAACAATTTGTCACAGGAAATTTTGAATCACTTGATTCTGACTGTACTGCAGCATTGTGATTGCTTCATCATAGTTTAAAATGGACTCAAGGGGGGAAATGGTTCAAAATTACTTATCCAGTGCATAAGTAATTTGAATTTTCTGCCTAAAAAGTGAAATTGTTAATGCATTTATAAAAAGTTGAAATACTTTTCCTCTACATTTTACAAGTGTTCAAATCCTATGTATAATTTTCTTGCAAAAAACTTGCTATCTTTGCTGTAATTTGTTATTTTTGACATGTTCTGATTATTATCTTTTGTTTGGAATCAGTAAATTAATAACCTTCCGTATTTATTTTCATTCATGTGCAGTTTTCTCAATATGCTGATCCTTACATTTTGTTCATATTGTGTACAGATATTTTTTTGATCTGAGACTTAGAAGCAAAGTGATTTGCAGTAATTGTTAACAAGTTTTTAAAGTTTTAGTCGAGTTTTAATGAAGCCAGTCATAATAGTAAACTTCCTGAAACATGATGGCTGTAATTGAAACTTTCCTATTCATGTTATTGAATCTGGGAACCTTTCTAAGTAACATGCATAATGAAGCTTGCAGTGTATTTAGACTGTGGGGAAGAGAACATGACAAAAAAAATTCATGTTTTAGACAAGAAAATAAAAATAGTTTTTTGGAGTTAGATGGCCCTTTTCAATAAAATTTATTTAAAGTGGAATTTGCTCTATTTCAATATAAAATGCTGAATCTTAAGGTAAAAATTAATCATTTCAACCAAAAACTTAAGATTAAAATATTAAACTGTTTTGTGCACTTTTATTGTTTTGTAATTATTATTATTTGGGAGGGATTAAAAATACAGTTTTGCATTATTAATGACAAAAATATATCTCTTGTTTTAAGATCCCAGTGTTTTTCATTTGAATGAAAAAGTGTCCCATTCTTTCATTGTATGTAAATTTGACCTTCAGTTTGGTTTTTATGTCCGTACTATCTTTTCATTTCATATTATATAAGGTAATTCCTGAGCTTCTGATCAGGAGTAAATTTTTTCATATGGATATATGAATTGGTATTTTGATTGTCTTTTGTATGCATTTTCTTGTTTGGTAATATATTTTGGGGTTATTAATATTAAATGTCACACATTTGTGCTGTTTAAGAATATTTCCATTTTATTGCTATTTCTGTTTTTTCTTGCGTCACATTGTATAGGGAACAATCCTTTGATGTAATCACTTTACCAGTTAGAATACTTTTGCATATAATTGAACTCTTTTCAATAGTAAATTTTTATATTTTATAGACATTGCACTTACAGCTGAACACATATTCATTTATTGCATACAGTGCCAGTTTCCCATTTTGCTAGTATCATAATAATTTTTAAATTTGCTAGGTGTTTTATTTACTTGAAATATAACTTAAGTATGATTTAATGACTTAAGGTACCTGTTATTTTTCACGTTCATAAATATTCCTAGCTCAACTTTTCATGTTTTATTGACATTTACCTGTGAATTTTACTTTTGTGCTAAAAGTATGATTGGAAGTAAAATCTTACTATCCAATGAAGAATTATATTTTTTTAAATTACATCTTACTATATATATATATATATATATGTGTGTGTGTGTGTGTGTGTGTGTGTGTTTAAGATAAAAAATAGATAA
This sequence comes from Stegodyphus mimosarum, assembly GCA_000611955.2. Taxonomy (NCBI): domain Eukaryota; kingdom Metazoa; phylum Arthropoda; class Arachnida; order Araneae; family Eresidae; genus Stegodyphus; species Stegodyphus mimosarum. Next base: position 28,283 of record KK118888.1, read on the forward strand.
GTTAAAATACTGTCTGTATGTGTATGTATGTATTTAAGATATAACAGATGAAATAAAATACTAACCTTAATTTGCAGTAGTCCCTTAAATTTCTTTTTTAAATTTGGTTATTTCTGTTTTCCATTCTAAAAATAAAGTTGCTTATATTAAAACATTCTAAACTTTTTTTTATTTTAAAGCTAATTCATCTCACATGATTCTTATGTAACATTAATTGTGCAGACACTGAATTATGCAGTCAGTTATAATATTAAAATCTGCAAACTGAAACCTAAAATTAGCCAATAAGAAAAGAAGTCAAACCTTCATTTGGAAACAATGAATTTTTCTCTTGCTTATTGCTGTATTAACATGTCACTGTGTATATCTATCTTTCATCAAGTATGTTGTAATACAAATGCTTTAAAAAAAAAATCCACAGGTGTAACTGATTAAAAACGGGCATGCAGATTGCACTAGTTTGGCTGCTTGCCTCAAAAATGTTATGCAGCAATAAAAGAAAGTTTTCAACCAGCCATAATGATTGCCACCGTCTTTATGCACCAAAGCTGCTTCAGTCCATAAATCTATACCATTCATCATTGAAAATAACTCATACAGTACAAAGTTTGAGATCCAGAATTATTGGGACTTTGATGATTCCAAATTTCAGAAAGTTCTCAGTTTAAATTTAGTAAAATGTCATGTAGAAATTATAAAATTAGAAATATAAAATAGTTGTTTGAATAATAATGAAGTACTTACAACCTTAAGTAAATCAGAATCCCTGTTCCCCTCCAAAAAACTTCAACATTTATTTGTGCATTTCATCAAAGATTTTTTTACAATGTAAGTTGTATCAACTGTTTCATTTTTTGTGCTAATACTTTCTTTCTCACCATCCAATGAATTCAATTTTGTTGATAGATATAATTCGTAGTTTCTTACACAGGTATAAAGATCCATCATTGTTCGAATCCTGTAATTATCATATCGAGAACTCTCACTAAACTGTCAATCGAAATCTTTTCATTCCCAATTACTTGTCATTGTCTTCACCATCAGTAGCTATGTTTTCTGAATTTAAAACCATACTATGGATTTCACTGTCTGTTAGTTGACTGATGATTGGAGCATTGCCATCACAGTAAAAAACTTCTATTATATTCATTTATTATAACTTCTTCCCCTCATTTCTTCACAAATTCCATTAATTGGAAAATTTTGCATTTGCTTGTGATATCCAAAAACGTTCAGAATTGCAGCTTTTGTCATACCATCATCACATATAACAGCTAGCCATAAATTAATGCCAAGCAAGTCTTTAAAATATCTGTAGACACATCCTCCCCTGCAGTGCTGTACTCAGCATATTTTTAAATTAAAATATTCCAAAAACTCTTGAATGGTCTTGTGACTGCTGAGAAAATTTAACATAGAATTAATAGGTAACTTTTTATTTGCATTTGAGGACATTCAGCACTCTAATATACACAGGCTGAGTGATGGATTTATAACTTGGGTGAAGAAATGAGATGGAGATGTTATTCTGTATTAAAACTTTTAAGTAAAATATGAGCCAAACAGTTGTGTATAATTAGGAAAAATTTTGCATTTTTGCATGAGGTATTAACCAACCTAATTTCAAATATTGCTGAGCCTTAATTGATGAATAACTGGTTTGAAATGATTTTCAAAGAAGTTATTCATTTATATTTGTGTCATCTGTGCTCTTTTATTTAAACATTGAATGCCAAAGAAAATCTTATTCCTTTAAATGCCTGAGGTTGTATACCTTTTCTGATTATGATGAAAAGTTAACACGTGTGTTCTTGCAGCATCTTCACATGCCAGAATCATTAATCTCGTTCTGGAATTTTTTAGATCAGTTGCAGCCTTTTCTACAGAGATTTCCAAGGTATTTCAGAGCATATATTGCTAGAAAAGACCATTCTGCGTATAACTTTTTGCTGTTAATGAGTTCAATGAATTCTGTAAATTGTTTAACTATTAATCACCTGAAACTTTCTTGCCTAAAATTTTTTAATTCTTTTACCGTGGAAGTTTTTAATTTGTTGTCTAATTAACCTGTTGAATGTGTACCCTCAGTTGTTAAGTATGTTTCCTTCAGACCATATTTTGGCTTTAGCCTTGGATTCATCAATGGCACACCCTCACTAGAATGCTGTCTCATGCATTTTACCATTACTTGTAGCATAACAAATGATTTTTCTGTTTTTCATTGCAAGTAGGTTGTCAAAATTTAAAAAATAAAAAAAGGACTGGAAAAGGGTGTTGTTTACTGGTGACTTTTTATTGCCATATTGCGTACATAATTTTGAAATGCATTTGCCTTTGACCGTTTTTTAAACAATTCCACTTTTTATTTGATTGATATCAAAACATGTTTTTACTTTGCAGGTCCTACTGCAGCTTCCGAGCTAGAAACTGTTTTAGACATAATCAAAACTTCAATTTTGATAAGATAGCGGTGATAATAATTTCTGCAAAAAATAATTAGTTAGATCAAATTAAAAAATTAAGGAAGAATGTGATTTGTCATGATAACTGAACTTGAGTTCTTCGCAGTCTAATTCTTTTTTCCTTCCCCACTGCTATACCAACAAAAGAAAACCTGTTAACAATATCCCATTTCAGAGAAATATAGCTTGGACTTCACTTAACTAGGTTAGATAGAAAAAAAAATGCTGTATCCCCCACAACTACTTAAAGGTTGAAAGTAGACAATATACACTGGTCGTTAAAATTAAAGGATAATGAGAAAAAATATGCTCACTAAGTTAATGTTGCAACCAATTCTGATGCTGTAATTAATTAATTAAATGCAATTGAACACAAAATTGCACTTTCCCGCATATGTTAACGCCAGATATAGGCAAATTCGTTGATTGACAATGTGGTGGGCAATGGACGGATGTTGGAATTCTGATCTGTAGCTCTGTTTAAAGTGAATGTGGTAATTACTTAAGTGAAGATAAAAAAATGGTGAATAATTGGTAGAATTGAGGGAGATCAAATACCAAAGTAGGTCATCTGAGATTTGAATACCCTTTAAAGTGTTTGGAGCTGCTTTTTAAGCATTGTATCAGTTGATAGACAGCCTGGTCAAGGGCGATCAAGAGCAACAACTGCATCAGAAGACCGTTTTCTGTTCTCAGCTCAAAAGAAACCACAGAGCAACTACAAGTTGCCACAGGAACTCGGAAGTACCCATTCTACTGCTGGACGATGGCTTAACGAGGTTGGACTGTATGTGAGAAAAACCAGTGGTTTTTGTCCCACTCACTTGAGCTTTCAGAGAGATCCATTTAAACTAGTGCCGTCATCATGTTCAATGGAGCTAAGACGACTGAGCCTGAGTTTGATTTACTGACGAGTCCACATATAGTCTGAATAGTGATTCTATATTTTATTTTATCTGAAGAGAGGAAGGAACATGCAACTTGCCTTCTCTTGTCCATGAAATATCCAGTTTCCATGACCATGGTTTAATGGTTGGGAAGGAGTCATGACAATGACTGCTCCAAGTTGTATATTTTTATTATTTATATTCCCCACACCTGAACTTTTGGGTAGGATTTTTTCCCCCTTCTATTGGTGGTGGTTGCTGAGAGGTCCAGATGTTGGACATCCTGATTTTATACTTTATATTTTACTATATATATAGATATATAACATTATTTTATGTATACTTTCATCTTAGGTATCCAATATGGATACAGTAGATGGGCGTCCAGCCCAGTATGGGGTGGAGTTGAAAGATCTGAGAGAGCTTATGGAATGTCGTGGTCGAGAAGCCATCCAGAGGATAAAGGAAGAATACTCAGGTGTACAAGAACTTTGTAAAAAGCTTTATACATCTCCAACAGATGGTAAGATCTCATTGATAATTTAATCTTGAAATTTGAAAATATAGAAATTTACCATATTTTTACTTTATTTTGAACTTTATATTATTTATGAGCTTTTTTTATATTTTATCCCCTCTCTACTGCATGTTATTAGAATATACACTGCCCTCCAAAAGTTAAGGAACAGCAAGTTTTTTGTGTCTAATTTGAGAATGAAGCAATGTAGAAACAAGAAATTTACAGGGCATGTTTACTAAGTTACACTAACAATGTTAATGAATGCAACTTAGAATGTTTCTAAAGTTCAACACAAACATGAATTACAACAAAACATTACACTCTTGGCAGAGAAATCCAGTCTTGGAGAAACAGTGTATCACAGTTTTTTGAGGAAAAATGTGGTGGTAAAGAACTATAATGCCGGTACCATAGTCAGGGTGACCAGTGTAACGTCATTGAGCAGCTGAGCTAAGGGGTGAAAAATTTTTGAAGTATTGGGGGGGGGCAAAAAATGTATCTATCCTAGTGGGATATTTGTGATGACATACAGAGAAAGAAGTTCATCAAGCAAAGTATGAGAAACTAGAACAAGGCTACTGTCTGTCTACGGTAAGAAAACCTCCCGCCACAGTGCCTGGTTGGTGGCGGTCGCTATAGCAACAGGACTAGTATATTTCAAATAGGGACGAACCAAGGGTTGCTTTATTGTTATTTTGTTTTTGGCGACTGTTGGCTGAAGGGAAAAGAGCTTGTCATTCGTCTTCTCGGTTTCATTCCAGTTGCATGCATCTTTTCTTAAGCCTTATATTATTACTATCAGCTATTTTTATTCTCGTTGTTATATCTTTTGTACTGGTATTTGTTCAAATTTGCTTCTATTAAGCTTGATTTTCGTAGTGCTTTGTTAATCGCCAATTTTTTAAAATGCCCTTCCAGTTTAAGAAAGGTCAACCTTTAAAGTCTCAGGCACGTCAAATCGTGTACAATGTCGCGGAATTTTGCGCTTCTGAAGCTTCGGCAAATTCTTTAGTAGTTCCTCTTCCTCAAGTATTGAAGAGAACATCGCAAGCTACTGGAGTATCGGAGTCTACAATTAAAAAAATTAAGCGCGAAGTATCAACAATGGGTGAAGATCAACCTTTAAATATGCCTGGAAAGAAACGCAAAAGCCCTGCTAATCATAAGTGCGAAATTGACGATTTTGACAAATGCCTTATACGGCAGACAATACAAGACTTTTACATCAAAGAAAAGAAAGTGCCATCTGTGCGGAAATTACTGCCTGTCTTGAGGCAAAAAATAGACTTCCCGTGGCAAAAAGACTCTTTGTGCAAAGTTTTGCGTTCAATGAATTTTCGCTGGAAGAAATGCGTTAACAAAAGAAAAATTCTTATCGAAAGACCTCACATTGTATTTTGGAGGAACAATTATTTACGCGAAATGAGGAAACTCAGAGCAAGTGGACGCCACATCGTTTACATCGATGAAACATGGATTGACAGCAATTTAACTTTTAAGAAATGTTGGCAGCATGATACGGTTTTGGGAGCACAGATAAATGTCAGTTCAAAAAATAGACTGATTGTTGTCCATGCTGGCTCTTCCGCAGGATTTATTCCAGGTGCCCAACTTATATATAAAGCATCAGCTCAAAGCGGGGATTACCATGGGCAAATGAACTATGGAAATTTTGAAAAATGGGTGTTGGAAAAGCTTCTTCCAAATTTACGACCCCAAAGTGTGGTATGCATGGACAATGCCCCGTATCACACAAAAATTGAAGATTCGACACCCACGAAATATGCTACAAAGCAAACAATGGTTAATTGGCTGATGAAGAAGACGATATGCTGCGATCCCAAAATGCGAAAAGCGGAACTGTTTAACTTAATAGAATCTAATCGTCCTAAAAAAGTAATCTACAAAATTGACAACATCATAAATGAAAATGGGCATCATGTTGTGCGTCTCCCTCCTTACCACTGTGATCTAAACGCAATTGAATATGTTTGGTCATCAGTTAAAAGACTGATCAGGGAAAGGAATGTGACTGGGGACTTAAGTTTGGAAAATTTGGAAAAATTAACACAAAAAGCTTTGGATGAAGTCACTTCTCAAGAATAGCAGGCGCACTGCAACCACGTAGAAAATCTTGAAAATTCTTATTGGGACAAGGACGAACTTCTAGAAGAGATAGTAGATGAATTAATAATTCAAACTGGAAGCAGCGATTCTGATTCTGATTCAGAAGAAACGGAATCTTGCGACAGTGATTCAGACGACTTTTCAGATGTTATGCCTCTATAAAAGTCCTCCACGAAGGCATCCTTCTTCTTCATCTGATAGCTCTGTCAAGTTATGAGGATATTTCTAGGTTCGGTATTTTCTTTGCCACTATGTAAATGAAAGATTACCAAAAGTGGGCAACAATGAGCCTTCGGCAGAGGCGAAACCCCCCTTGTGGATAATAAAGAACACTGAATGGTTGCTTCATTTCCCATTACTGTGTTCTTGGCGACCCACAAGCCGTGGTATGATTTGCTTAAAAAATAATTTTTAATCTTTAATGGAAATTAAATAAGTTTCGTTTTATTATGAAAATATTAATACAAAATTATGTTAATGCAACAATACTCACTGCAGTTATAAAAGCCGAATTTTGTATAATTATATAAATTTCGTGTAATTTTAAATATAAAAAGGTAACTGAATAATTTAAGAGACCTTAATTTTGTTCTGATTTTAGCATTTTATTATGCTACTAGCTATTACAGTGTCTATAAAAAGCAGCATAATGCATAAATGGGCGCTGGTAATTAAGAGGCCCAGCAGCGGACGATCGGTAACGTCACTGAACACTTGTAGTTCGGTCCGAGGTTTGAATCCCGTGAACGGACTGGCTGCATAGGCATTTTCCCCATGTGTAAGGTGTATACGAGCCAGTTTTCCTTAGCAAACCCTCTATGATGGCATCCCTCCTCTTAGGCATTTAACCCCGGAGGCTTTCCGGTTATCATATAAACCAACCCAAAACACTGGTAATTAAGGAAAAAGCAGTTTTAATTTTAATTTACCTTCACTTCCTTTCGCCATTAAATTGACCAGTTTTTGGTTTAGTTTGAAGGTACGAAGAAATGTTTGCAAAAAGTATTTATTGAGAGCATCGGTATGTAAATAAACGCTTTTACTTTCAGATGATTCCATATGCATTTAACGATGAAATTTTTAGTCATTATTAAAGCACAGGCAATAAATTAATAGAAAATTCTGAAATAAAAACATAGCAGAACGTCATTTAAAGACTGAAGAAATTGCTTTAAATGTTCACAGTAGATTAGCTAGAGGGGAGAACTATAAAAATTTAATTTATTTTACATTTATGAAGTGTGTCTATACTATATTACAGAGAATGGGGCAATCAAGTAGATTTTTAAGATGTCATCTAGGGATTTTGGAAGCAAACAAATAAACAAAAAAGAAGCAAAATAATAGCATGA